>JACTOM010000824.1:1963514-2095520 GCA_015832385.1 Elymnias hypermnestra
TCAATTTTAGTCACTACGTCTTCTTTTATACCACAACGTTCTCTTATCACACTATTTCTCACTCTGTCACTCAGTTTTAATCCACTCATGCTTCTCAACGCTCTCATCTCTACCGCATTTATTTTACTTTTGTGATTCTTCTGCCATACCCAACTTTCACTACCATACATAAGTGTTGGCACCAACACTCCAGCATGCACTGCCAGTCTAGCCCTTTGAGACACCATCTGGCTATTCATAAAAGCATGCAGAGCACCATTTACCATATTCCCTGCATTCACTCTCCTTTCGATATCACTTTCACGTGTTCCATCTTTTGTAAATTTAGATCCCAAGTATACAAATTCTTTCACCTCTTCCAGTTGTTCCCAATCTATCAAAATATTGCCATTCATCATAGATTAACCTCTATTAAGAATATGAAAATACACCACAAATAATCTAGTTTAAAATATTGAATACCAGATGCCATGTCTACGATATTTAACATATATAATTTATCAGTTATTGGTTTTAATTTTCAATTTCAACGTTGATTCGATGATTCTTTGTTAATCTCTATTTGGATATTTATAGCGTTGTTACTACATCGTGTTTACGAGTTATGTAACGGAGTTTCCTTATAGAGCTTAACGTATGTGTTGCGTTTTATTGTACGGATTTGCATTCATTAACTAGATTCGTAGTAAACTTGTAGATTATAGATTTGTTGACCGTCTTTGGATACGTAACATCATAATTTATGTAAGGTTTAAGATACGTTTTCTCATATAGATTTAGAAGACATGTCCAGTCTAATATATCGCTTTTTAAATATTAAATTGTTATGATTTAAATATATTAAACTGAAACTTTCGTAGTTTATCAATATATTTACGAGTACGATTACATATATGTGTATTTTTGTTGATATTTCGACCAAATTTTTATGAACTACCATTATTTATTTTGTGAAACCCCTTGTCTTTCAATTTTATGTATTTTTTATGTATCTAGTATTTTTTCTTTTCGCTTTTAAAGCTTGAAGTGTGAATAAAAATAAAGCATATTTTGAGATCCGTGTATACTGTTACCACCGTTACCACCTTAAATGAGTTTTGTTTTCTATTAAAACAAGATATAGTATAAAGGAGTGACTGTTAAATTTTCGCAGAATGTATATATTGTTATATCATATAAGATCTCTAAGACTTTTATCACTGTAAATCTTATTGTTTTCTTGAGAGAGTTGGTACAAATATAATATAAATTTATTGAGAGTTGAAGTGAAACTTCTTTAGGCGCATGAGGGTGAAATTTTTACGGATGAAACGTGTGATTAGCGCCACGAAGGTGTGCAACGTTTGTTACGCTAATTCGTTTGAGGTAAGGCAGTTTTAACATTTACAAATAACATGTGGAATTTTAATTTGCTACTCGTCATTTAATAATTTTATAATATATTATATTTAAATAATTTTCATAAAATATAACATAAATTTTAAATTCAAAAACAAAATAATTAATAATTTCTAATATTGACAATAAACACATGGCATTTTATTTACAATTCGTCATTTGAGATTTCAAGAAATTATTTGTATTAATTTTCGATATTTTTAATATTTTAATGACAATTAAATTCATTAAATTCCTAACATATCCTCCTTTTTATATACACTCCCTATAAGTCTCGGAAATGTAAAGTTTTGGATTTGTATAAATATAAACAAGACTTAAAGATAAGTTTGCCAAATAAGTTTTACTTCTGACGCAATTTTAACTTTTTCTTTAGACTGACTTTCTATCAACTGACTCCCGATATAGTTGGTTCAATTTTTGGTTGTTACTACAAAATTAGCGTGTGAAGAACCTGAGAGCTAGAGAAAATAAATACGTGTATTTCAAAATCATAAGTAGCAATTTCAATTTTATTACAATGTATATTTTAGCGAGTGAAACAACAGGCCAAGGTAGTATTGTGCTAACAAAAGGCATCAACGGTTATGCCAACAATCAATAACAATCTAAATAAACTTTCCTTTATCTCAGATCTTGATTTACGGACATTAATTAACAAACCGTCGCGTGTTATAAAGATCTATGTCAAATCAGATATAATATAAATTGTCATAAAATTTTAGCACTGTCGCCTACGTTTCCATTAAAGGCTATTTGCACCTTAATAGACGGCTTGGGTTCCGTGTGACTAAGAACCGATTTTGAAATGTCCTTCCTACATTAAAATATGTGCAGAGGTGAGACAAGACGGTCGTTGGACTGTTGAGCTACGATATAATATAATTTCCCATTTATTTAAAATGCGAACTAGAACAGACATTCATATGAAAACTTTGTTACTGTTGCCGATGGGAGCACAGAGCCTAGCGACTCATTCTGATTGGTCAACCGCTGGCGACCCCCCTCCCGTACCTGCCACAGATCCCACGTTCGCCCCTCTCCGGCTCGGCACGGACGCTTGTATGTGCCGGGTCGGAGAATTGTATAAAAGGCCTTCCGATCGGAGTAGATCCTTACTAAGGACGAACTGTGCCAGCCACTGACGACCTATAAACCGTACCCTGAAGACCCAAGCCCCGTACATTGACGATCAAAACCCTCAAGAACTGAAGACCCGACGTTCGAAGTCCTAAGAACCTTATATAGTCCACTGAATCATGATCCGACAAATCTCTCCGGATTTGTCTGACCCATAGAATATTTAATCAAAACCTAAACTATATATGGTCTATAGTAGATTAAATAGTAACTATTATTTTTATCAGTTTGTATATACTGTATATTGACGTCTAATTTTAATACTTCTGAGTCAACAAGAGAATATATCACTACAAAATAACATAAATAATACAATAAAAAATATAATTGATTGGTTGACCTACGAGTATAATAAGCTCATTATAAATTTCGATAAAACCAAAATTATGACATTTAAATATAAAACTAATTGACACTTCTCATATATATATATAGGTTAGTATATTGACGAATGCCTTAATTGGAAATATCACGTTGGCCATTTATGTTCAAAATTAAATATATAGATTCGCTTTTGCATTACATATGTTATCTAAAGTTGTTAATCAAGCAGCGGTATTAACAGCTTACAATGCTTATGTGACAGCTAACATACGTTATGGCATAATATTTTGGGGATATTGGGTTAATAGGAATAGAGTATTTAAATCTGAAAACAATGTATGAGAGCAGTTTTTAATTTGAAACAAACCGATTCATGTAAAAAATATTTTGAAAACTATAAAATACTGACGCTCTTGCTTAATTATGTATACAATGGGCAATAAATGATTTGATTTGATTTGAGATTTGTCTTCCATACGATACTGTGTAGAAGCCATAAAAGAATTGCTTCTTACCAGATTATCACGCTTCCATCTTAAACTGTGTCATCACTTACCATTACGTGTGATTGTATTCAAGCGATAACCTTTCAGCAAAACAAAAGGAAAATATTTTGGCATTATTAGAAATGTTGGTGCTATATGAATTTATGTCACATAAATCTAAGAATGTATTGGTGGAACTTTGGACTCCTTCGGTTTTGTTTTTTAGATGCTTTAGAGATTTATTAAGATACGATAACATTTTTTTATAATAATTGTAATAGTCAGCAATGTTCTTTCATTTAGTTTAAAATAAATAAAACATATCTCTACTTAAGTCTGCGCTGACTTAATAAACACCCAACGTATCGTATGGCAATGACATTTTCATTAATTATATTGATTGCAACTTCTTAGAATATAGTGGATAAAAGACAGATAACAATTTGAATTCATTTTGAAGATCTACGTTATTTTAAGATATATTCAATTAGAAGCAACTTATTTGTTTTAAATATACACAACTTTATATTAAGTGTTTTTTTTGTCTATAGATAAAACGGTAACAGAGATTTTTTCTTTTTAGTTTTACTTTTTATTAGATCTTATAAATGATGGTAACTTTAATTAATATAAAAGTTTCGTGAATAGTTGATTTTTATAAACACTTTCTCTTAGATTTAATACAAGAGCACAATATTGACTGCCTCATTGATCTAGTGGTTAGCATGTTCGACTACAGACATGAGGTTCTGGGTTTGAGTCCCGGGTCGGGCCAATTCCTAATCAATATTGAGTTTTCTACTAAGATTTTCTCAATATTTGCCCGAAGTTGGGAAAAAATTGGCGGTGTGAACCACCCCCGTGCCTCGGAGAGCATGTTAAGCCGTCGGTCCTGCGCCTGATCACTCTCCGATCGTGTCGGATTATCGTCACATTGGTCTATGAGAGTGCACTTATGTACCATGCCTGCCAATCCGCAGTGGAGCAGCGTGGTGGCTCTATGCTCTAATAACCCTCATATGAGTGAGGAGGCCTGTGCCCAGCAGTGGGACTTTAATGGGCTGCTACTTACTTACAATATTTACACTTATAGAGTATTCTCTATAAATCATATTATCAGGCTTAGGCCTTCGTTGCATCGATAGTATCTGTCGGTTTATCAAGATTACAATTTATACAACTTATAAAGCTTAACCTTCCCAAATTGAATGAAACGTAACGTTAAGCGTATAGTCGTGATCAAAATAAATAGACAACGTTTAGGGTAGACTGCAACAGAGTGATTTTCGCTATCTAATAATATGAAACTTCGTTTTAAATCTTTAAAAGGGAGATATGCCTTATATCCATGTTATTATTAAGTCATGTCCCAATTTTTGAAATATCATTTTGAGCCGTTTTAGTTCCAAATACCTTTATCTTTTAATGTAGTTTTGTACCTTTTTGTAGTGTTGTTTGTTTTAGAAAACATAAAATAAATATTTCATTTAAGAAGAATTTTACGTAGTAAGGCAATATTCTCTGTTTCTTTCTGACAATATTTTTATTTTGACATTCCAAACTTTATTAATTGACATATAACGTTGTATTTAAAGCATATCAATATTTAATGTTATAAGTATAGGCAAAAACAATCACTCACTTATTACGAAATCTCCATAACTGCTCGCTAAATTAACTTGAAATTTATCAAAATGTCTTGTTTCGCGATATAGACGCATAATGAAGATAAATTTCACTAAATTCCCACATAAACTAATACGAACTTTAAAATCTAACAACTATTTTTGTTGCGTCCATCAGTACATGAATAATTCCATCAAAACATCGATTCAAATAATTCGTCCTAAACCAGAAGGGCTAACGTGATAGAAGTATTAAAAAAGTTAAACGGCTGCAGTTTGTGGAATTATTTCATTAAATGAATCTGAATTTGATGTTAGCTGGTATCCTAATAAAAGACTTTTATGATAAAACTAATTACACTCACGACATTATCTGAAGTTATGGCAATTAATGACGTGTCTCCAAGTAAAAAAATGCGGTCCAGTACAATGCTGTGTAAAAACCATAAGAGGTTAATTACCGGGTAAGGGTATTTGCATCTTAGAATGTGTCACCATATACTGGTCAGCGATAAAAAAAGACTTGGACATCCAGAGTTACACTGACTTATTAATAATTTGAGAAGAAGAGAAAGAAAATCTTACTCCAAATTAAAGTATTTCTCGAACATTTCTATCTTCTTACATTTATAAATATGAAATAAATTCTTCGAAAATAATAAAAAAACAATTTCGGTTTCCCTTAAAAACTGCCTACCTTTCACAAATTTGATGTTTGTCTGGTCGTTTAGAAATCAATTAAATTTCAAAGTAATTCAGAAATTAAATTAAATTAAGTGTGAAGTTTTTTTTTCATTTTTTGTTTTTGAACGTTTTTGCTTTCGACATTTGACATAGACAACCAACAATTTCTAATCGCAACTTGGTTTTTTCTTAATGGATATGTCTTTGTAACATTTACTATTTCACAAATGCGTCTTGGCCACTTGTGCTCCCCTGTACACCTAGCGAAACTCCGGATCAGGGACAATTCTATTTGTGAACGTGGCCTGGACGAAGGCACTGATTTTTATATTATGTTCAACTGTCCCAAAATTTCCCACCCCATATATGACATTATACCTTCCACTGTTCCTATTCCTTTAAATGCTGAGTATTTGTTTTTTATTTTAATCAACAGCTACTATTACAAATATACGTACAGTTAGAGATATTATACAAAATAAGGCCACTTCAGATTACACATTGATAAAAACAAAAAGAAGAATAAGATATAAAAAGTTGACAATATGACATATGAAGATAATAAAAAATTAATAATATGTAATTATATAATATGAAATTTAAAAGTCACAACTGAAATTCGTGTGAGTGATGTGTGTGCGTGTGCGTGAGTGCGCAATTGCGTTTGAGGGGAGGGGGAGGGGGCTCTGTGTATAAGTGTGTGTGTGAGTGTGTTTGAATGTATTTAAAGCTTGTGTTTACTATTTTTTCCTTTTAATTCCATCCCTAGGTTGGAATGATGTGCAGCAATTGCTTTTTTTAACTGCGCTTTAGTTAGGTGAAAGAGGTCTAAATGCGAGAAATTCTTATTATAACTCCGTGCTAATCGTATCAAGATAGAGTTCTGGGCATAAAATGTATTAGTTTTTGGTATTGCTAATAAGTGAGTTTTCCTAGGTCTAAATGACGACGCATTCAATGAGAGAGCTGATAGTAGTTAACCCTTGTATGTAGTCCCTATTCTAAATATCTTTGTTAATTTATTCAATGTGTTAAAAAGTGTTTATCATGTGTTGTATTGTGTCGTCCCTAACCCTTTACTGTTTTGTTTTTTTTTTTAGTGGTAGTGGTAAATGACTAAGGTATCAACTATTTGTAGATTATCAAAATTTTGGTTAACAATCACAAAAACCGCACAATCTCCTACGCGCCTTTTCCAAATAACGTGACACTGGCGAAATTTGCTCTGATTAAATTTTAATGACATTTTTGACTTAAGTTAAAACATTCTGCAATTATTTTTAGCTTTTTAAATTATTGATTCTGAAGCGTATCAAATATAAAATATTAAGCATTATATGTTTTAATAAATTAATAATGAACAATATTTTTTATACAACTGAAATAATGTATAGTGGTGTTCATAGAATTTCATAAACTTCATTGACCTTCAAAAGTGTCTGTTTGAGGAATGCTGCTCATTAATTTCTGCTATCTTTATATTCACGCATAAATGCGATGAAGCATAATTTATAATATTGAATAGTCATATTATGTAATATGAAATCGTCACATAAAATCAAATACAGCCTATACCGCCGATACCAGTTCATAATGACGTCGAAAACATATCGATATTTATAGCAACGCAAATTTATCGGTACTGAATATTCATCACATCATAATTGTTTCTAACTGCATTGAAATTAATAGACCTGTTATTTTCGCGTTGAGGTATTAAGTATTATATATTGGCTTGAGAAGACAACTTGCTCATATTATAATTTTACGTCAAAGTTACGGGATAGACTATAAAATGTGTTATCTTTTTATGTAACTATTGTATCTTTCCAAAGTCTTGCTAGAAACGGTCTGGGATTCGGTTTCTGACAGGTAAAATTTAGGAATTATCCTTTTATAATTTCATTTGGGCAGTGGCCAGGTAGCTTACCACCGAAAGCAAAATATTTCCGTTCCGGTACGATGTTGCGTAGGAACCATAAGAGGTAAATTGCCTCTTATCAGGATAACGCGCTTCATTCTTTATCATCACTCAGTATCGGGTTAGATCACAGTCAAACGCTAATCTGTCGGCCATAAAAAAGGGAAACATTTTCTTCACGCGTTGCGTGATATGTATGTCTTAAGTATCTGTTGGGTCTTGAAATATCAGATGAATTTAAAATGAAATTATGTTATATTGAAGTGAAACTTCTTTAGGCGCATGAAAGTGACGTTTTTACGGATGAAACGCATGTGAATTGCGTCACGAAAAGGTACAGCGTTTTTTATGTATAATAATATTACATATTCTATTATATTTACTAAATTTTAAATTCAAAAACTGAATTTCATTTATAATTTCTAATATTGACAAAAACACGTCACATTTTTATTTACAATTCGTCATTTGAGATTTCAATTAATTATTACACAATTAAATACATGGAATTCCTAACATATTTAAAAAGTCGTCTCTCCCTCCCTCCTCTAAGCATCGGAAATATAAAGTTTTAGATTTGTATTGATATAAACAAGATTAAAAAAATAGTTTGCCAAATGAGTTTCACTTCTGACATGTGTACTTTGTACGCACACACTTTTAATTTGTTTTTATATATATATTACTTTCTTATGTGAATTTCATGGTAACGGGAAATTCTGTAACTAACCTCTCGTATAAGCAGTTGTATTTAATTAGGAATTCCTTATTAATATTATATAATCACATTTTTCATATAATTAAAATTAGAGTTTCTGTAAAGAGTTTTGATAAGCATATTACGTAAATAATGTGTTTTATTTTTCACATAAATTACATTGGTTATTTAGAACTTGTTTGAAATTTATAGTTGTAAATATAGCTATAAATTGGAGACAGGACAGTAGCTAGTAATCCTGAGTAGGTTATATAATAACTCGTGTTAAGCCGACCAGCTTTCGTCCTCGGGCTTAAAATGAATGTAACAGAAACCAATTTAAACATAAGTGTATGCTGTTTTACATATGACACCTGTATATACAAGGTATTAGGGAAACCGAAGACAGACGACAGTACTAATGACACCGTTGATGCGAAAATTAATAGACAATTTATAAAAACCTCAAATGACGAATTGCATCTAAAAATGCGATGTGTTTTTATTTTACGTCAGTATTACAAATTATTAATTAAATTTTGTTTATGAATTTAAAATTTAGAAAAGAGAATTTGTGTAATATTTTTATATTTTGACAATAATAATATATTAAATGACGTGTAGTAAATGAAAATGCCGCATCTTATTTGTAAATATTAATACTATTTAACCTTCAAACTAACTAGTGACACATCTTCATGACGCTAATCAAGCGTTTCATTCGTGAAAAAATTACCCTCATGCGTCTGAAGAAGTTTCACTTCAAAAACCATCAATGAAACATAAAATCAAAATTAATTGCTGTTCGAACGCTTGGGTCAATGAACTGAACAATGAAGGTACGGGCGCCCTTCCGTTTTTTTTATCCCATCATCAAATATTTTATTAGTACTGTCGTCTGTCATCGTTTTCGGAAGCAATCCCCTAACACCTTGCACATATATATTATTGCTAATTATGTCTGTTATAGGCTTTAAAAATATCCAACAGATGTTACAACTTGTACAATTAGAAAGCAGTTGTTTTCTTTTATTGCTGACAGTTTACCGTTACATTGTGATCACACTTGATGGTAAATGATAATACAGTCTAAGGTGGAAGCGTGATACGCTTAAGAGGCAATCTACCTCTTAGGGATTTTACTCAGCATCGGTACATCTTTGCTTGTAGGGTGATAGCTAGTCATGGCCGAAGCCTCCCGTCCACAACTGACTCACTACTTCTCTTTTCACGAAGTAATCAAAGTAATTGTTCTTAACATTGAAATTTAACACGCTAACTTTTTTCGCATTGTAGACAGTCTCCAAATATGTATTTCCTCATATTCTCACGGATTCGGAAAACATGACACCGCGGGGAACAGGTAATTTTTAATAATTTAGTATTATTAAAGCTCGCTCATTGTTACATCACTAGTGAATGTCTCCTCGGACGGAGTTGGCAAATGTGACAAATTCGTAATGCGGCGAGGGAGTGCCTGAGAACTACGAATGACCTCTAACGGTGATTGCTTATATTAATATCATTGCGCTATCGAGAAACGATGGGCACATTTATGTAGGTAGTTAATATGGCCAATTTTGTTTGTCGTTAGTAATTTTCAATGACTATTTTCCACCATTTAAGCAATGGTTATTACTTATAAAAGTCGTGATTGCCTATTGAAATGCCTGGATTCTTGTTAGTAAGCCCAAATTCTGTCTAAAATTAATTATAAAAGAACGTTGTGGTATAAAAGAAGATGTAGTGACTATACTTGAGAAAGGTATGCTTTGATGGTTTAGACACGTAGAGAGAATGAATGAAACGAGACTGACTAAAAAGATTTATGAGTCAAGAGTGAATGGAAAAGTTGGAAGGGAGAGACGAAAACGAACATTCTTGGACCAAATCCAGGACATTTTAAATAAAGGCCGGGTAAAGAGTACTCTAAACCCACGAACTTGTATGGAAGGTTTAATGAGAATGAAAGAAGCGAAGGTAGTATACAAGGAACGTGGCAAGTGGAAGGACGTGGCCTCTGCCTACCCCTATGCGAATGAGGCGCGATGCTATGTATATATGTATGTATGAAAACATCGTGAGAAAACCAGCATATCTCTGCAACAGTTCCGAGGTTTGTGTAGTCTCATATAAACTGAAATGTTCGTGGGTTCAAAAATTCTTTACTCGAAATCGAGAATTCTTTAGTCAGGTAGGTTATAACACTTTTGAATTGTCAAATATAGTTTATTTTATTTCAATGATGGTGATATTGAAGATTCATTTGACATCTATTAGGAAATTAGGGTTCCTTGGCTTTCTATTTAGAACAGATTTCACAAAAAAAAGAAATACAGGGTTAAAAAAACTTTTTAACCCTGTACTTCTATTTTAATGAATTTTTTTAGCAAAAAGTAGATGTTTTAAGCAACGACAGTTAAAAAAATGACTCTTGCCTACAAACATGGCGAATAAAAAATACGTACAAATATGACCTCCACATTATCGAGAACTGACACGAACTCCGCGACTGCCTCAAACGATTATCGCTTATTATAGATTGTTTGGGACATGTGGTATGTGGTGTAAAATGTAAGGTTATGACTAGTGAAATAGCGGAACTTTTTGTTGTTTAGGACCGTTTAAAACATTGTCTTTTAAAACATGATACTTAGAAGTGTACATAATAAAAATCACCAACATTGCGGCTCGTCTCTATCACCATGTTTGTGACACATTCTGTGTAGTATACACCAAGCAGGGCTTGAAGCATTCAGTAGTTTTTAATTTAGTACACAGTTTTTTCCCACAAAGTCTCTCAACGACATATAATACACGATATTATTACAACTTGACTGATAGGAGAAAAAAAACTTAATTACAATATCCACATGTATTGTTAATGTTTCGATAAGCGTTATTTTGAGAATATAGAGACAGCAATATTTCGACATAAGCTTAGGAATCAGACGACAAATTATAATTAAGAAAATACTAAAATAACTTATAACTGCTGTATTTATCACCCACTGTATATATAACCAAGTAAAAAGTAAAGTAAGTAGCTGCCTATTAACGTCCCACTGCTGGGCACAGGCCTCCTCACCCCGAGGAGCGAGGGTTTTTAGAGCATAGACCCACCACGCTGCTCCATTGCGGATTGGCAGGCATAGTACACAAGTGCAATCTCTATTCCTTCACTCTCATAGTCCGATATGACGGGAATCCGATACGGCCGGAGAGAGATCAGTCGCAGGACCGACGGCTTAACGTGCTCTCAGAGGCACGGGGGTGGATCACACCGCCAACTTCCCAATTTCGGGCAACTATTGAGAATATCTTAAATAGAAAACTCAATATTGATGTTTGAATTGGCCCGACTCGGGACTCGAACCCAGGACATCATGTCTGTAGTCGAACATGCTAACCACTAGACCAATGAGGCAGTATCATTAGCCAAGTATCATTTATTAATTTAAAAATTTAGTTAGTTGACTAGAGTATTTATAAGCACTAATATTTTTGTCACTTACCACAGTTATATATAATTGATGCAAATAAATACGCTACTTAAGGAACAGATGTAAATAGCGAAGAGAGCAACAACGGTCTTTGAAACAATCAACCTTTAATGAAAGAGATATAGATTGGAGTGGGACATGCAAAAAAGTGCTGTTAGAAATATTGTAATACACTTATTTTAGATAAAGAAATATATAATTGGGCTTCAGAGTTCACTATATTACGTTAATGCTTATCACTTGAACCTGAAAACAGAACATGGTCCCACGGTTATTACGGCAAGTGCTTTATCGTTAATTGTATGATTCCATGTTTTTTGTCCAATTTGTGACGTTACCTCAAGGAAATCGATTTGTTATAATGCGATCGAATTACGAATTATTGAACAATTGGAATGGACAAAAAGTGCAATTTTGCACGTACAGGAAATGATATAATGTTTTGATGCTAAATTATTATATATGTGATTGAATATGCATGATGGATTTATACAAATCAATAAAAAAAACTTTTCGTACGCTTGGACAGAATCACAATTCAATACATTTTACACCTAATTTTGTTTCGTAAATTTAAAACAATCTTAAAATAAAAAGTTTACTTAAAGGAAGAACAATCAGTATAGAAAAAGTAAAAAATGCGTGCGTACAAAGTGCATATTTAAGAAATGAAACTTCTTTGGCAAACTAATTTTTAAGTCTTGTTTATATTTATACAAATCTAAAACTTTAGCTTTCGAAGACTTAAAGGGAGGGAAAAATGGTATATATATATTAGGAATTTAATGAATTTAATTGTCATAAAAATATTAAAAGTGTCGAAAATTAATACAAATAATTTATTGACATTTCAAATGACGACTTGTAAATAGAAATGCCACGTAATATTAGAAATTATTAATTAAATTTTGTTTTTTAATTTAAAATTTAGAAAAGGGAATTTATGAAATATTTATATTTAATGAAAAACAGTATATTAAATTATTGACTGACGCGTGGCAAATTAAATTGCCAAATGTTATATAAACTACCTAATCTGCAAACGAATTAACATAAAAAACGCTGCACATCGTCGTGACGCTAATCATGCGTTTCATACATGAAACTGTTACCCACATGCGCCTAAAGATGTTTTACTTCAAAACTATTTTTCAACTATTGATAATATGAACAAAATATAAAGCGCGTGACGGCTCAGTCTAATTCATACGCAATTTAGAATGCACAGTATGCTAAACAAGTTTTTACTTCAATATTATCTAAAATACCTAATCAAAATATATTTTCATAGAATTAGTTTCTCGTACACGGACGCGCACCCTTTTTGTTGTTTCAAAGCATACTTGATCCGCTCTGTTGAATAAATTGTACGTTTATCGGTAGTGACGTTTAGAGGAAAGCCGCGTAAATCCACGGGAAAGCCACAAAAGCAAATATTTGAAAAGTTCGCAAGCCCGAGCACCTGTGGTCACCCTTACCATGACCGCTTTAGATGACATATTGAGAGCTGTTATTACCGAATTCACTTCAGAAACATCCTAATTTATTTTTGCAATTACTTAATTAATTTATAAGGAAGTATATATAATAAATAGTTCAAACTATTTAACAAATATGTATCTTTTGAAGTGAAACTTCTTTAGGCGCATAAGGGTGGAATTTTTACGGATGAAACGCGTTTGTGCACCGTCTTTTATACTAATTCGTTCCAAGGTTAGGTATTTTTAATATTTACGAATAACACGTGGCATTTTAATTAATAAAATATATAATATAAATTCTCTCTTCTCTTCTAATATTGAAAGAAAATAATCCGCATTTTTAGTTACAATTCGTCATTTAAGATTTCAATAGCTCTAAGTCTCGGAAATCTTAAGACTTAGAGCTCTAGATTTGTATAAATATAATCAAGACTTAAAAATTAGTTTGCCACAGAAGTTTCACTTTTGACATGTGTACTTTATATACGCGCACTTTTAATTTTCAATACAGAACTCACTTCAGGTTATTTTAATAAATCCCGTTACCCATAGATTTCCAAAAAGTTGCTGCATTTTTATATTGTTATTTTATACTTTTATATTGTTTCATTGGAATTCCATCTGTTAATAAGTGATGATGAGATGAAAGCGTACTAACTTTGTAACAGGTAATGAAATATTTAGGTTTTAACAGCATTGTAACGCAAATTTTAGATAGGTGCCACCTATCAAAAAATGTGTTTGGTATTAGGTCTGTAACAAGCCACGACCGAAGCCTTCCGCCTGTCTAATATAAGACAAATTAGAAATGGTACTTTCCTAAATCTCCAGTAGGAAAGCGAGTACTCACACCGTTACATCTGAAAGGCTAACAGGGCTTAAACGTTTTGCCAGCTGAAGAAGTATCCTATTTATTTCCCTTCTTCTTGACTTTTCCGTTTCTACTACTACTTTATACTCTTTTTATGTCTTCACATCTCGTTTTAATTATCAATCGATAACATATGTTTGGTAAACTTGTAGAAAAATTGAGAGTATACAATTGAGAGTCTACTTAAGTAATTACTAGTACCCCATTAATGTCCCACTGCTGGGCTCATACCTCCACACTCATAGGAGAAAGAGAAAATTGTTAAAGTAAAGACCCATTACGTTACTCCACTGTGGGTTGGCAGGTTAGTACACAAGTGCACTCTCTATACCTTCACTCTCATAAGCCGATGTGACGGAAATCAGACACAGCCGAAGAGAGATCAGATGCAGGACTGACGGCTTAACGTACTCTCCGAGACACGGGGTGGATCACACCACCAACTTCTGGCCAATATAGATAAAATCTTAATAAAAAACTCAATATCAGTTAGTAAACAGTAAGTAAAGTTTTAAATTTAGCTCTGTGTGTAATGACGTTAGAATGACGAATAAGTTGATATATATTTTAAGGTAAACATCTCTATGCAATTGCTCTTAAGTAAGATTTTCCACACTCTTTCGGCCCTTATTTTATTTCGCGACTCAATACACTCTCTATTTTGGTCGTTGCCCGAAGTGTTTGCCTTTTTTCCCTTTGTGGTCGAAGGGTACGGAGAATACTGAACGAGTCCTTTACTCTCGAGTGTCGACTGGCCGTTTCTTCTGCTATTTTATTAGTTGTCGTACGTGCCTCGTAATTGTAGTGCGATAAAGGGAATAGAGTTGAAGGGTGAAAATGTATTTTCTATTCACGAAAAGACCATGTGTTTTATATACATATTGATATAATAATGTTTGCCACTAAGCAAACATTATTATATCAATTTTTATTTAAATGTAAGTTGTTTATTATTTTGAAGTGAAACTTCTTTAGGCGCATGAGGGTACAATTGAGGAATGACTGTGTGTCACGAAGGTGTGCAGCGTTTTTATGCCAATTCGTTTGAGGGTTAGGTAGTTTTAATATTTACAAATAACATGTGGCATTTTGATTTGCCACTCGATATTTAATAATTTAATAAACAATTTTTCATAGAATATAAAATAAAAATATTTTATAAACTCTCTTTTATAAATGTTAAATTCAAAAACAAAATTTAATTAATTATTCCTAATATCGACACAAAAACAGTTTTATTTACAATTCGTCATTTGAGACTTCATATTTTAATGGCAATTAAATCCATTAAATTCCTAACATATCTTCCTTTTTCTCTCCCTATGAGTCTCGGAAATCTAAAGTTTCCGATTTCTATAAATATAAATGACTTAAAAATTAGTTTGCCAAAGATGTTTCACTTCTGACATGTGTAGTTTGTACGCACGTACTTTTTTTTCAATGTTTGTGTACTTTTTGATATTATTTTTATTAATTGTTTCCTTGTACTTTTTATAATGTTTTGACTTAATTCCCTCTGTGTTGCTGGATCGGTTTTAATGAAATCTTTGTGTTATTAAGTATATATTCAGACAGATTCAATAATTATTTTATTATTCGATAAATATCGGATATTATTCCAGTATGATGTCACAAACTGCATTTTTATTTAAATGTAATTTGAATACTACTAAGTCGATATACTATCTAGAATCTTTTTTCATTTTCTACTATTAGTTCACACTCTCCTTATATATCTTGTTAAAATTTTGAATCGTTAAAAAAATACTTTTTATTCATCTATTTAAGTTCTATGTTTTAAAACGTCTTATGAAATGGTCACTTATTAAAGTTTTACAAAACTTAAATCACAAATTTTGCATTAATAATTATACATTTACCTATTAGAAGTTAACATAAAAGATTTATTTTATGTAATGAGTTTAAGGAATTTAACTTCGAGCTTGCAAATACTGCAAACGTTTTACCACAGTTTTATAGTTCTATTATTAACATTTCTAAGGCCGTAGTTAAATTTAATTTACAATATAACGCATACATCTTTAAGCTCATTTGGTACAACTAGACATAACGGTTCACAAAATGACGCTATAAAGCAAGCAATCATGATTTTACATCATTATGTTAGTGTTTAACACCCACATCTCGTAAAGTTGGGTGAAACATCGTAACCCATGTCTGTTATTAAAAGCAAATTGTTGAGGTATACACACATTGGCACTATCATCGAGTTATTAGACAAATCTGTATAACGATAACTGATGCAATATCGTTTATATAACGCCTGTATACTAATATTATAGCATTTGTTTTATTGCTGTTAGGTTATCGTTTGACTGTGATATCAGGTGGTAAGTGATACAACTAAGAGAGACACCCGTTAACCTCTTAACAGGTAATTTACTTCTTATAGTTTTTACACAGCATAGAACGGGAACGCAAATTAAGAAGTGCAATTTCCTAAATCTACTCTACCGGGAATCGAATCCAAATTTTTCGAAGTAAAACTTCTTTAGGCGCGTTTCTTTATGAGGGTAAAATGATTACTGATGAATGGTGTTACTAACGTCACGAAGATGTGAAGTGTTTTTTTATGCTAACTCGTTTGAAGGTTAGTCAGTTCCAATTTTTACAAATAACAATTTGATTTGCCATCGTCATTTAATAATTCAATTTACTATTTTTTTATTTAATTTAAAATAAAAAAATTTCATAAATTCTCTTTTCTAAATTTCAAATTCAAAAACGAAATTTAATTAATAATGTCTAACATTGACAAAAACACGTGGGGTTTTTATTTACAATTCGACATTTGAGTTTTCAATAAATTATTTGTATTAATTTTCGACAATTTTCAAATATTATTGACAATTAAATTCATTAAATTCCTAACATATCGCCCTTTTTCCCTCACTCTACGTCTCGGAAATCTAGTTTTAGATTTGTATAAATATAAGCAAATCTTAAAAATTAGTTTGTTAAAAAAGATTCACTTCTGACATGTGTGGTTTGTAGGCACGCACTTTTAATTTTTTAAATTTGTTCTCCTATTTTTATTTACATGTACAATTACTTATATGTTATATGCATATGAATATGTAGATATTAGTATGTGTGTTTATGCCAATGCCCATCAGTTTCGATACTCACTGCTTTTTAAACCCAAAGGTTGTCTAGAAGAAATCGCTATTTAGCGATAAGACCGCCTTTTGTACATGTATTTATTAGTAAGTTGATATGTTAAATTGTTATTTCTTGATGTGCAATAAAGTATACAAACAAAACAAATACTTATTATTTATATTAACTATAGTAGGTTAATATTATTTCTGATATACAGCACACACAGCCAGTTTGTAAATCTGAGTAACTACTGATACAAATTGAAAAATCCTTTTTGGATTCGATAGCTCATTTATCGAGGCTACGGGCTAAATTTAACACTTTAGAACAAAAATAATTGGAGCATTTATGAAAGCTGTTGCAAAAACTGTGAAAATTTATTCCTTTTCCTAGTTTCTACCCTGATTTAACATATGGAATATTTTTCTCGGTAAATAAGCCTGCATGATGACAATGATGATCCTTACATCATTGTCATAAGACCGATAACGTTTCTTCTTCATTTTAGTGGCTATTTCTCTTCGAATCCTTTTCTGAACTCGAGTTAGACGACGTTAAGAAATGTTGGTTCCATTAATATAATCTATGAAAGGAATTTTTTACAACTGTCTCCTATAAAACGCTAAGAGTAATAGATGTCCCAAGTTTCTCGGATATAAAATCTTATTGGCAATTGCACTATCATGTCTCGGAGAAATTAGTATGCTTTACAATAATGACAGAAGCCATTTTCTAAGTGGCAACGGTAAATTAGTGCTCGTGACGGTAAGAGCGCGCTTGACATTTTCTGACCCGACTGTAGGGAGTCGTGCATTTCTACTATGAAATCTATAACTAGTATTATGTATATAAAATTAACTCCGTCTGTCTATTAAATGTTCACGCCTTAAACCGATAAACAAAAATTATAAAGATATGCGGAAATCATGACATTAAAGTTTTCGTCAGAACAATTACAATTACAAGAATTAAGAAAATTGTATTTTCTAATTTGTCTGAGTCTGGTCTGGTAGGAGGCTTCGGCCTTGGTTAGTAACCACCCTACCAGCAAAGTCATACCGCCAAAACAAAGAGATTTGTATTCCGGTACGATGCTGTGTAGAAACGATTAGCGCGCTTGCATCTTAGACAGTATTATCACTTTCCATCAGGTACGATCACATTCAAGCGCTAAAACTGTCAGCAATATAAAAAAAAACAAATATAATTTCATGATCAGGGCCATGAACATTTTTGATAATGTATGTTTTATTAATATATCAAGACTAAAAGGGTAAGCCTACTCACTTATAGAAGAGAGGGAATTTAGAGCATAGACCCACCATGCTGCTCCACAGCGGGTAGGCAGGCATAATGCATATGCGTACCCTCATATATAAGTATAAATAATATTGCTGTAATATTAACCAGTCAATGCTATATTATTGTGAGCTGGTCTTTTTTTGTTCTGGAAGATCTCTTTATTACTTACTATGCAAAGATTTAAATGTTAAATTTATATAATAGTTATCATATTTTATAAAACGACTTGTAAGGGAATGTTCTGTGATATTGTGTTTAAATTAAGTAGGTATTTTACTTCAAAAGCTATAAAAATAAACGTTAAATCAGACCAGGGAATGACGTTTAACTTTTCGATAAGTTTCGATATGAAATGTCATTCCCATACATTTTTTAAGCGTTATCAATATTCGAAAGTGATTTGTCTACGAGCCCTGGTGCACCATTAATACTATTAAAGTGGAGGCAGTTTAAATAAAACAATCCTACCAAAGCGTTAAAAATCTACATACCGTGGCATGGTTTTAATAGCCATTGATTGCCTGTGGGCTGGCTTGTGATGGTCTTCCACAATTGAATGCCGAGGTTCGCTACATAATATGTCAGTTAGGACGGCCCCGCTTAATCTATACTTAACAATCTGAGTACACCATTATTCTAATACAAAACAATAATTCCCTTTAAAGCGCATGACATTAAGAAATTATTAGGTTGCGCCAAGTCTGCGTAAGGGCCTCTGCTTGGGGCGCTTAGGGCAGCGTTAAACGAAGCGCTTATTTCACCAACTTTTCAATTTCTAATATTAATTCACACTCTCCCCGTATATCCATATATGCTATTATTTATGGATACGTTTTGATTATTTCATGGTTGCCTTAATAAATGTGTTAATATTTATTAATTGTCACCGATAGATTCGCGAAAGTACTCTTTGTAAATATTGCTCAATGAATAATAATTAAACAGAACTCGTTAAATCAGTGAAATATATATCAAACCTTATTAGAATAAAAAAAATTCAATTGCTTACAGAAGCAATATACTCGTATCCATAAAAGACTAGCCCTTGAGTTTCTTGCCGATTTCTTCTCAGCAGTTTCAATTTTACGAACCAGTGGTAGATTTGTTAGCAACGAAGAGACTACTGACGATACAAAAGTGCTTTTTGAGCCTAGTTGAGAATAAACATTGTGATTTTGACTTTGAAAAAATATATATATCTCTTCTGCAGAAATTCAAGCCAAGACAAGTTTTAACAACAACAACAAAAACAAAAATAATTAATAATTGGTGTACCTTTTTAAACTTTTATGAAAATCTTACTTACGAAAATTTAACACATACATTACATATATTGACGCTGGAAAGCAAACACGCAACAACCCGCAAAATATTGTGGTAATAAAACTTTAGGATAATACCGATAATTTTACCCTGCTTAGCAGCAAAATATCAATATAGTATAGAACAATAACTACTTTAGATATAGACCCATCATGCAGTTTAATGGGGGTTGGCAAGCTACACATACCTCAAAATTGCTCTCGGGATATGCTGGTTTCCTCGCCATGTTTTCCTTTACCGAATAGCACGGATAAGAAATATAGAGATATAGAAACATACGTGCTTGATTATTCTATTCTATTTTATAAAGAGAAACTTATTGGTACCTGCCCAGAATTCGAAACTGCGACTTCTCTGAACGTGAATCCACGCGTCTCAACACTAGGTCATCAAGGGATTCCAATTCATATGTATTGTATATTAATAGTAGCATTTTTTAATAGTTTTGAGAACACTCAATAATTTGGCTCCATACGTATATGTCAGGATGGCCGAGCGGTCTAAGGCGCCAGACTCAAGGTTTCCTTGCCTACGATTTGTAGGTACGAGTTGTTCTGGTCCTCATTGAGGGCGTGGGTTCGAATCCCACTTCTGACAAGTTTCGTTTTTTTATTATACATTTTAAATGTGTGTTTGGTAAAACAATTTTTTTTTAATTCTACGTTATAGAAAGTTATTTAATGTATTTATTTATCTACGTTCTCATCCAAACATTCGTATTTTTAATTACATAACCACAATGGTTACGTAATTATTTCTGCATAAAGTTAAACGCATTTGCAGGAAGCTAACGTGTACAAATTTTGATACGATCTGAGATGATAATGTGCACACCTGTTAAGACGTAATTTACATTTTAACTACCATACCATGATACTGGAATGGCGAAATGTGACGACACGATTTTGCCAATATGGCAACATCGTGTTAGCAGCCATGGCTGTATCTATAACTGAATCCCATCAGGTCATTTAATAAAATTGAAAATTTTAACTTTGTCTACATACACTTAAATGTGGGACTCAAAATACGCCGCGATCTGTTGATGCTCATGTAACATAGTTGATAGGAGAACTGATGCTTACCAGCAGAACAAGTGCTTACTTACGATATTAGTAGCGCTGAGGTGGGTCAGAAATGATGTCTGTCATCCACCGTGCCACCCTGGAGGTGTTCCTTCCGCACTTACATCTTCACGGCATTACCAGCCAGCACCCAAGAACAGTAACACTATATCATGAACTCTTACCTTCACCACCTCGCGACGTAGGCGAAGATGACAATGAAGACGTTGCGACATTAGTAGCGATACCTGAATTACATAACACACTGGATTGATTTCGATGGATCTGCTGGCGTAGCCGTCAGGAACCGGTCCATATGATATCGGGCAAAATAGAATACCAGGCATCAAAATGATGCCTAAGGAAGGTGCCCGGGTAAGTAAGTATTGCCTCGAAGCCCCCACCCGTGAATTTCATGAAGTTGTTAAGAACCCAGGACTCAACTGATATTAAACGATCTCTCGGTTTGAAAAAATACAATTTTATGTTTATTTTAAATTAAATATAAACCCATCCTATGTCTTCAATAAAAATAATTTCATAATGAATAAAACCATCCAAATCCGTTACTTAACGGATTCCGATGATTATATTTATTTGATGAACTCTAAAACTGAGTAGTTTCAGATTATATTGTGATTAACTCTGTAACGACGATTATTTATGTATATCGTTTGTATAAAGAGTGCATTTTATTTCATTTAGTGTATTAAAATATTTGTAAGCAACGTAATGTTTGTAGTCTGACTTAAAACAGAGTATCAAGACAGGCGACGTATAACGCATCCGTGCGTGGGCGAGCCCGCGGGCCTCTCCTCTCTGCTGAAATGTGCTCGCCTTGTTACATCTGATGGCAATTAGAATTTGAAATGTATTAGATTCACCGTTCAGAGGTTAAAGTTTTCACTCGTTGCTGTATTATTGACCAACGGCTATAATGCTATGTACAAATCTAAAAATGACATGGGCGTAGACGCATCAAATTGTGAACGCAATCATTTAAGTTATCTGATCTATCCTGGAGCGCACCTTAATTTAGTGAATCTTAAAATCTTAATAGCTTAATGGTTGCATATAATCGTGGATTGAAACTTACTAGAAGTTATGTATTAATTCACGGTTATTAACAGCTAATATATAAAAATGATTCCTTATTCTCCAATGTCACGGCATCACTCGTGAACGGCATGCTGAATTTCATTTCTTTTTGTTGTTATGTGCAACATCAGAAATGGGAAGAAAACTTGTGTGTAGAAAACTAAAAGATGTTTCGACTAATGTCATATTAGTTCCATTGGACAGGTAATAATGCGATGATTGTTTAAAACTTATAAACTCATTCTTTCACTCGTCAGCGGATCAAGAGGTATGCAAATTATTCGCTAGGCGGCACTTCTTTGAAAAACCCGAACTTAGGAGTTCTGATAGCAAAGCGGGTACGCGTAATATTGCACCAACAGTCAAACGTTGTACCAGCAAGGCCGTCAAAAAGTCAAATAACAATCTAAAAAATCCTTGAAGGGAGCACTTCAATTAATCGAAACATTTAACCATTAAGGCATCCCTGAGAAAGATTACTTAGATTGCGTTCTAAGCGGTAGGCGTGTACATATTGTTATTTAAAAGCCTTTAAGCTATTAGCTGTTCATATCACGGCTAAATCGTCACGAACAATTGCGAAACTACAAATAGTGCTGACTGTCCACCCTTCATTCACACTTTAAATATTGGTATAAAATTAATTAACTTTGATAAAATAACTGCAGTACAATAACAATAATAACGGAGAACTACCCCAAATGGAGCTCAAACAGGACAAATAATAATAATAATAATAATAAAGATCTTTATTCGCAAAAAAAAAACAATGTGTTGTACGACAAAAACTTATTATATAATATTTATAACATTTCTGCGAAAAGGCGAAAAACTCAGCTCGAAGCTGCTTTTCAGTTCGCACCTAAATACGTATGCTGCCAATAACAATAAAACATATGCAAATATAAGCCTTTAAGAAATAACCAGAAAATATTTGTTACAACAGCTAATCAATATTTACTGGCACTTTATCTTATTGCTACAGCAGTGGGTAGTATATTATAAGCTATAGATAATAATAGATAAATTTGATTTTGACTGCCTCGCTGGCGCAGTGGTGCTAGTACTCGCCTTGCTAGCAGAGGTGCCGGGTTCGATCCCCAGTAGGACAATTTAGGAAATTGCATTTTCTAATTAATCTGAGTCTGGACTGGTGGGAGGCTTCGGCCGTGGCTAGTTACTTTACCACCCTACCAGCAAAGACGTGTACCGCCAAACAAAAAGAATTGTGTTCCGGTACGATGCTGTGTAAAAACCGTAAGGGGTATATCACCTCTTAACAGATTAGCCCGCTTCCATTTTGGACTGTATCATCACATACCATCAGGTGAGATCACAGTCAAGCTCTAAACTGTCAGTAATAATAAATAAAAAAATCTGTCGGTTTTATTCGGATGTTTAGACGCTGCTTTCTATATAAAAAAATATCAAATATTGGTATTTTTGTCTTTAAAGAAAGAAATTATTATTTCATAATTCTCTTTTTTTAAAAAAATAAAGTAGTTACATCTGTATAATATTTTAACAGTGCCGAAAGTGAAAATAAATTTAATATTTATTAATAACAATTAATAAAATACAGTTTTCCTTTTTTTTAACCTATTACAAATAACAGATGACAGACAGGTTAAACATCTTATGGTGTTATCGCTTACTGGGCATCGGACATTATTGGGGCTATTCGCATTCGGGGAGCAAGGACCTGGTGCTAAGGCTGAACCACGTCAGTTTTTAGCTAAGAGTTTAGCCTTTTTCAAGAGATCTTAAATTAAAAGTGGTCCATAGACAAATACGGCTCTCACGTCTTCAAACCCCATAAGTATTAAGTAGAAGCATTTATTCAAGATTAATCATAAGTCTTAATGAATTAACTGCCTCATTGGTCTAGTGGTTAGCATGTTCGGCTACAGACATGAAGTCCTGGGTTCAAGTTCCGGGTCGGGCCTATTCAAAAATCAATATTGAGATTCCCATTTAGATTTTTCAATATTTGCCCGTAGTTGGGAAGTTAGCTATATGCTCCACCCCCGTGCCTCTGAGAGCACGTTAAGCCGCCGGTCCTGCGCCTGATCTCTCTCCGGTCGTGTCGGATTCACGTCACACTATGAGAGTGAAGGAATAGAGTGAGCACTAGTGTACTATGCCTGCCAACCGGCAATGGAGCAGCGTGGTGGGTCTAGGCTCTAACAACCCTCTCTCGTATAAGTGAGAAGGCCTGTGGCTAGCTGTGGGACATTTATGGGTTGTTACTTACTTACGTACTTATAGAAATAGAATTCTTATAAAATGAAAGAAAATATTATTGGATCTATCTATTACAAAACTTTTGAATATGTCCCAAGTTGTTTTCGTATTATTTCTACTATACAAATGAAAAGTATGTCTTATTAAAAGAAGAACCTACATCAAATTCGAGTCACGCAAAAACATTTCACGTCGGCTGTGAAACACATATTATTAAATTTAAATCTATCTAATATGCTTTGTTATATAAAAACATTATATTAAATGAACAATAGTTTTAGTCTCATATAGTTATACAAGATATATATACAACACAAAGGGTCTGTCAGTCTATCAAGCATTTTGTAATTACCTTGCTCGCATGGTGCAAATACTCAATGTCACGCCATATGTCCCTTAGAAGGGACGGACCGAATTTTTCAATTGTGATTTCTATATATAAATACGAGGTGTGTTCAAAAAGTATCGCGAATTTTGTGTTTTTTCAAAAATTATTTATTTATTCATGAATATCTATTTTGTCCCCTTCAAAGTAATCCCCATGAGATATTATACACTTGTGCCAACGGTTTTTCCAATCTTCGAAGCACTTCAAAAAATCATTTTTTTTTTTATCTTGTTCAGCTCCTCCTTCGATGCCGTCTTTATCTCGTCAAGAGAAGAGTAACGTCGTCCTTTCATGGGCCTCTTCAGTTTAGGGAACAAGAAAAAGTCACAGGGGGCCAGATCTGGGGAATACGGTGGCTGCGGCATCATTAGTGTGTTGTTTTTGGCCAAAAAGTCGCGCACAAGCAACGATGTGTGAGCAGGGGCGTTATCGTGGTGCAAAAGCCAATTTTTGTTCTTCCACAAATCCGGGCGTTTCTGGCGGATTGCTTCGCGCAAATTGCGCATAACTTGCAGGTAATATTCCTTATTGACCGTTCTTCCCTGTGGCAAGAACTCATGATGCACCACGCCCCTGCAATCAAAGAAAACTGTCAGCAAAACTTTCACATTCGATCGAACTTGGCGCGCTTTTTTCGGTCTTGGTTCGTGCGGCAGCTTCCATTGAGATGATTGAGCTTTGGTTTCCACGTCATAACCATAAACCCACGATTCGTCACCAGTTATGACCCTCTGGAGCAAATTTGGGTCGTCGCGGACAGAGTTTAACATCTCATTAGCAATGTTCATGCGATGCTGTTTTTGGTCACAATTGAGCAATTTTGGTACGAATTTCGCGGCGACCCGTCTCATGCCCAAATCATTGATAAAAATCGAATGGCACGAGCCAATCGATATGTTTAGGTCCTCAGCAACTTCTCTAACGGTGATTCGACGATTGGCCAATACCATTTTCTCCACTTCATTAATTTTTTCGTCTGTTGTTGAAGTGCTCGGGCGTCCGGCACGCTCTTCGTCGTTCACATCTTCTCGGCCTTCTGAGAACATTTTGTACCACCGATAAACGTTGCTTCGGTCCAAGGTAGCTTCTCCGTATGCCACAGTCAACATTCGGAATGCATCCGCGCACTTAATTTCGTTTTTCACACAAAATTTGATACAGGTTCTTTGATCCATTTTTTTGAATAGGTAAAAATCGAAGACGATCCAAAACACGTGCAAGCAAAGCAGCTGTCAACAATTAAATGAACATTCAAAATGGCCGAGCTTGTCGGCATAAGTGAGAGACATGAGTACCAACATAACGCCACAAAAAATTCGAAATTCGAATATACGTAACCCACGAAAATTCAAAATTCGCGATACTTTTTGAACACACCTCGTATGTATATACTTCGGTATTTTAATAAATATATTGGTTTTCCGTAAGATTACAATCTTGCACAAGGTATACTATAAATCTAGACGACCTTTTGGTGAGACACGTCCAGAGAAGTCGCGGAACTGAGTCCATGGCAAACCCCACAAAGTTTAATTTTGGAATAAAATAATTACATCCTTTATTATTCTTTCAAATTCATCATTGTAAGTTTCGATGTTTACCTTCGAAAAATCGTGCGCAATACTATATATTCAGAGAGCAATTCAGGGGTATGCGTAGCCTGCCAACCCGTACCAAAACAGCGAGTTGGTATGTTTTAAAAATACTGTTATCCAGTCAAATAACAGTATTTTTAAAGCACAGGATATATAAATTAAAGAAAGAAAGAAAGAAAATTTTATTCAGAGCAGTGTGATACAACTGAACATAATTTAATAATTAATATAATTTATTTTAATTGATTGCACAGCATTTAAGCCACAACAAGTGATTCAAATGCCGTGCAACCACCACACAGCCCCAAAAAGGCAGTACAGCTCGGCATATGCCGTATGCCATACACCTGACACACGGCTAATAATTATTCTGCTATGTATATAGCAGAATAATTATTAAGGTCAGTAACGTAATTAGTCAACAAAGAATTAGAAATACTTAGGATAGACAGAAGAAACGAATTAAACTACAACACGTATATGTACAAATATAGTCACTTTAATCCATAGTACTTTAACTTATCAACGCCAGTTATGTCACACTTTATACTTTATCACAATTTACTATACAAATCCGTATCTCACAAACAAAATATACAAAAATGAGGAGATCCGTAGCAGAACCAAAGTCACCGACATAGCCCTACGAATCGCGAACCTGAAGTGGCAATGGGCGGGGCACATAGTCCGACGAACCGATGGACGTTGGGGTCGGAAAGTGCTGGAATGGCGACCCCGCACTGGACGACGCAGTGTAGGAAGACCCCCCACAAGGTGGACCGACGATATAAGGAGGATCGCCGGTAGCCGCTGGAGCCAGGCGGCACAAGATCGGGTCTTGTGGGCATCATTTCGTGAGACCTATGTCCAGCAGTGGACGTCCATCGGTTGAAGCGACGACTATACAAATAATTTATTGATTTGCGACACACAATAAACACTTTACTGCGCCACTGATACAACTCGAATGAATCTCCGTTATGACGCGATTTAACACGAAGACTTTTTCCGGCGGCAACGTCTCGCAGGCGTTCATTTCAAGATTAATGCTACCACCCGTTTCCGCCGGAAAACATGAGACAACAATACTCTCTCCCATGAGTAAGGAGCAGGCCTCCTCCTTATTAATTTACCATAAAAGATTAACCGTAATTAAACTAATCACCGGTTCTACATTATTTTTGCTATCTATTTGGTAGTTATTCTTAATTAATACTGATAATCACACAACCATAACACAAAAGTGAAAATATGTTTTTATTTTATTTTTAAAAGGGTTAACGATTGTTTTGAACAATAATACAGCGTAAAACACTTTAACAAATAGTACCAATCCAAACCACCTGAGACAAGGAAAAGCCGAAAATATATCGCTATCAGCTGTCATATATGAAGTCACGTACAGATAACAAATATGTTGGTAATTTATATAGTAATATGTCAGGACGTAATCCGGCCCTGTGTCCTCGCCCCATCACTTAGCGCCTGAAGGACATCTTACATTTCTGGGATTGCGGTAAGGACATAGTGCCTTATGTGAAAATAAAACGACATAGTTATGTTAAAGTTACGTAACAATACTTATCGATACTTCATATTAGATTATCAACTTTCTCTAATGGCAAGTGAAGATATAGTCTAAGATGATAATCCGTTAAGATACAAACCGTTGCTCTAGCAATGGTTATAGACTTCTTTATGGTTCAAACCAGTATTTTTCTAGTAGTAGTAGGGCACAGGCCTCGTTACTTATGGGAGAGAGGGTTTTAGAGTATATTTTAGAGTATATATAGACATACCAGGTTGCTCCACTGCGAGTTGGCAGGCCTAGTGGCAGAATGCCCGGCGTGGGGACCCCAACGGCATCTATTAACGACGTTACGTCTACTGATCCTCTGATGCTTCACAAAAGGATGTGGTCGATATAGCTGGGTTTTAGTGGGTATTCTGGCTTGCCAGCAAGTTCCACACTGCTGACAGATTTTTGGTCAGATCAAGGAGGTATTTCTTAGTGTGAAAAAAAAGCCTAGTACATACGAGTACAAGTGCATTCTCTATTCCTTGTCTCTCATAATCAGGGCTTAGTTGTCCGAGGCACGGGGATGAATTTTCAGTATGCTAATACTTCGGCCAAATACTGAGAATTTTTTACAGTAAAGACAATATAGGTATTTGAATTCGCCTGACCCGGGAATCGAACCCAGGTCCATAGTTCTGTAGCCAAACAAATTGACTACTAGACCAATGAGGCAGAGATGCAAATTACAGTCATATGCTATAATTGGTCGATGTTACGATCCAATTACATCGATTGTAGTAATATCTAGACTGCTTTTTTTTGGAAATTATAGCTGTTAATTATCTAGAATCGTTGGTAAGATTTGCTTGACACTTGTTATCTTGCTACAAGTAGAATTAATTGGCATAAAGCAAATTTGATTACAAAAAGGATGTTGTTGTAAATGAAATAATAGATGGATATATCTCTTTACTATGGGTTACTATCTAGAAAAGTACCATCACATTCAAGTTTGTTTGTTTTTTCTTGCCCTTATCCCACTAGGTGGGGTTGGCACAGCATGTTTCCTTTCGCCACTTCACTCTATCCGCTGTCATTTCTACATTCACACCCTTAATACACATATCCTCTTTCACACAATTCATCCACACTTTTTTTGGTCGCCCTCTCCCGGCCCTGCCGCTTACCATCATATTTAGGACCCTCTTAGATACATGGCTATTCTCCCTTCTCATTACATGTCCATACCAGGCTAACCTTAACTTCTCGGTCACTGGTGCTACTTTCACACTTCCTCTTATATACTCATTCTTAATCTTATCTAATTTTGTCACTCCACACATCCATCTCAACATTCACATCTCCGCTGCTTGCAATTTCCTTTCATTCTCCCCTTTGGTGGCCCAGCACTCTGATCCATACAGGATGACAGGTCTTACGATCGTCTTATCAATTTTCCCCTATAGTTTAAGGGGCATTCTGGCATCGCAAATTGTTCCCGAGACCTGCCTCCACTTCATCCAACCTGCATTGATCCTGCTAGTAACATCTTGGTCTATGCCGCCGTCGTTTTGCGAGATAGAGCCGAGGTAACCGAAATCGGAGCAGACGTTTGCTCCCGTTCATATAAATTTTTAGTCATTCACGCTTTCCGCTCGTATGCGATAACTGCCTTTCCTTGAGTCGTTTTTCACCTGACTCGATTTATTTCGTGACAGCAAATGGCTGGGTTTTTCTTCGACTTTCCCTGTGTTGTGCTTAATTGCGTGGAAGTTCACACACGTTTAACTAAATATAGAAAAGATTTTTCGTAGTTTTTTTTTTTTTTGGGGTATAAATGGGGTATTTATCCTAAAGAAGATGCTGTAGTTTGTCAGGATATCTATCAGAAATTTTAGGGATGGTAAAATAATAATAGAAAAGTAAAGAAAATTAAATAGCCGACATTTGAACTTTTCTCGCTTAATTGTATTTGTCTAGCAGGTCACTGGCAAGCAAATTTATAAAATTATATTTCCAAATTTATCTAGGTCTGATAGAGGCTTTGTCTTGTTGCTGTATAAAAGGTATGAAAAGGTAAAATTTTTCTTACTATT
This sequence comes from Elymnias hypermnestra, assembly GCA_015832385.1. Taxonomy (NCBI): domain Eukaryota; kingdom Metazoa; phylum Arthropoda; class Insecta; order Lepidoptera; family Nymphalidae; genus Elymnias; species Elymnias hypermnestra. The sequence continues at coordinate 1,993,396 of JACTOM010000824.1, forward strand.
GTCATTTTGTTCTGTCTTCCATTACCATCAGGTAATCAAGCGTTAAATTGTGAGCAATTATTACGAAATTTTCTGTCGTCGTTGATTATTTCCCCAGTTATAGTGGTAATATTGTCTCTTATGTATATAAATCGGGACATGATTTTATTGATCACCTTAGTTATATATGAATCAGTTTAGCTTTACTTGCGTACGTACAAAGTACGCATGTCACAAGTGATGCTTCTTTGGCAAACTAATTTTTAAGTCTTGTTTATTTTTATACAAAAACCCAAACTTTAGATTTCCGAGACTTTGAAGGAGGGAAAAGAGAAGGTATATTAAGAAATTAACGAATTTAATTGTCATTAAAAATGTCAAAAATTAATACAAATAATCTATTGAAATCTCAAATGTTGAATGTAAATAAAATAGCCACATGTCTTTGTCAATATTATAAAATATTAAGTAAATTTTGTTTTTTAATTAAAAATTTAGAAAAGATATTTTATAAAGTATTTTTAAAACGCTGCACATCTTCGTGATGCTAATCACGCGTTTTATCTGTAAATATTTTTAACTATAGTCTAAAGAAGTTAAACGTTTATAACTGTGTCGCTTACTTAGTGGATAAGAATTAACTCGGTTTAATGTTTATAAAAGCCGAGCGTTTTAGCTCGGTTTCATTTAAAAAAAGCGCACAGCATGTTTAAAGAAATATTCTCTTCTCTAAAAGTCCTAGTCGGTAGAAAGTATACCACTGAAAATATTTAACTGTACAATCTGTCCGGCGTAAAGACATTTGTAGCCGTTTATCTCAAGAGGGGTGACGTGACAGGAATGCGATCCAGACACGCCGGAAGCCGTCGGACACCGGCAGATATGCGTTGGTATCTTCCGGTTTGATTTTGAGATTTCATTATCGTTTTCAGTCGTGATTTCAACGGACAAATAGGTGTTTTTATAAGCTATAGATAATAATCGATAAATTTTATTTTACGCCTCGCTGGCGCAGTGGTGCGAGAACTCACCTTGCTAGCAGAGATCCCGGGTTCGATCCCCGGTAAAGCGAATTTAGGAAATTACATTATTTAATTACTATGAGTCTGGACTGATGGGAGCTTTCGGCTATGGCTAGTTACCACCCTACCAGCAAAGACGTACCGCCAAAACAATGAGATTTGTGTTCCGGTACGATGCTGTGTAGAAACCGTAAGGGACATATCGCTTCTTGTCAGATTAGCGCTCATCCATCCTTGACTTATCATTACTTATCAGGTGATATCACAGTGAAGCGCTCAAATTGTCAGCAATAAAAAAAATCCTTCGCAAAATACCGACGGCTTAAGAAAGTTATGCCATGTTAACTAAGAATCCTTAGGGATACCTACCAATAGATATATGGGCAACATCGTCTACCTCCCTAGGGAGTGACTTCTGGGTAACGGGTACGGCTCGCTGTCGGCACAGAGAGGTCCCAGAGGTGGCTGGTGGGGTGACAGGTGCTCCAGGCACGTCGCCCACGTAAAGCGTGGTCGGATGACAGCTCAAATCCAGTTGGGCCCGATATCACGGGCATAGTCGCCGGCGCGACTGTGGAGCGTGCGACAACGGTCCCACGGCATCATCACTGCGACTTGTCAGAGGACCGTCAGGTTTTGCCGGCAAGAGTCTGGCATAACCCGCAGGCCTATACCCGTGGTGTTGCAGGTATGAGGACTTCCTGACGTAAAAAAATAATTTATTACATAACTAACGTTATTACGTAATAGACAATCTAAAGTCAATTTCTACGCCATTTATCACGAACTTAAAAGAAAGCTATAAACCTATTTGTGAGCTTTCAATAAATGACACTGTACAAACTTCTTTGGCAAACTAATTATTAAGTGCTGTTTATATTTATAAAACTTTAGATTTCAGGTACTTCGAGGGTGGAGGAAAAGGAAGATATGTTAGGAATTTAATTGTCATTAAAATATTAAAAGTGTCAATAATTAATATAAACATTTTATTGAAATCTCAAATGAGGAATTGTAAATAAAAATGCCACGTTTTTTTTTTCAATATTAGAAAATATTAATTTTGTTTCTTAATTTAAAATTTAAAAAAGAGAATTAATGAAATATGTTTATTTTATATTTTATAGTTCATTAAATTATTAAATGACGAGTGGCAAATTAAAATGCCACATGTTATTTGTAAATATTAAAACTACCTAACTTTCAAACGAATTAGCATAAAAGGCGTTGCACATTTTCGTGACACTAATCACGCGTAACAATTTTACCCTCATGCGCCTAAAGAAGTTTCACTTTAAAATCTATATCAACGTCTACTACATTTTTATATAAACATTATATATTATATCTGAACTTGAGCGGAATAAAGTATTTTATTAACGATTGCAAATTTGAACAAGACATTTAAGAGGAGTGTAAATTATTAGTACAAATTGAACGAAAGCAGACAATTGATGTGATTTATCGATCAATTTATTTGAGTTTCGTGTAAACTATATCTACATTATAAATAACTCAAAAGGTCAACATATTTCGTGCATTCAGTTATACTTAAATTGTAAAATTTTCTTTTAATATTCGGCTGAATGTATTTGACCGTGTCTAAACTGTATGCCAAAGGTCTCATTAAAGACATAAATTTTAATGTGCGTGTGAATGTTTTGAAGAATTATTTCGATTTATGCATAAAAAGAGGACAAAGTGACGTGTAAATTATAAAATATTAATTATTATTTAATTTTTATATCTTTTTTGTTAGAAATAAGTGATGATACAGAAGAAACTATGAGTTCATTTTCCGTCTGGACACATGAGAATTATTTTTTCACGTGACATTTATATGCGTAAATTTAGGTTTCTAATTATACCAAATTCCCCATGAGCTTGTTCTGAATATTTTGTTATTGCTGATATATAAGCGATTGACTGTATTGCACTTGATGGTAAGTGATGATACAGGCTCAGTTGGAAGGGCGCTAACTTGTTAAGTACTTTACATCTCATTGTCTGCATACAGCATCATACCGGATTGAAATTTTTACTTTGCTTGGTGGCACGTCTTTATTGTAGGATGCCTGAAGCCTCCAAACAAGTTTAAAAATAAATTTCCTCAACTTTTTCGTCGGAAATAAAACCTCAGACCTAATCTTTTAAAGCGAGTACTCGCACCATTACACCAGCTACGCCGTCAAAATATTGAATGCACTTATACAATATTTTGACGTACATTTGTTAATGTTCACTAATAACTCTCTCTCTTTCATATCTAAACTCTCTCAACTTTGTCTCCTTCCTCAAGGTTGTCTGGAAGAAATCGCTTCAGAGCGATAATTAATTAAATTTAAGCTCCTTTTTGTATGTGTTTTTAAGAGTGGTGTGGTTCTATTATATAATTATATTAAAATCAAAATAAAAATATTCATTATTCAGGTAGGCTCCAAATGCTTTTTGAGCCTACTTGAACTTTTGAATCGTCAGTTGTCCGTCTGGTGGTAACAAATTTACCAATGGGTCGGAAAGTTGATTCCACTGAGAAGAAACCGGCAAGAAACTCAACGGTTACTCCTTTAAACATAGTTTATGTACGTTACAATGTGTTTAGCTTTCACGTGCAAATGGAATCTAGTTCAAACATCTTTGTCGCTTAAATAATCGTCAGCATTATAATAATAATTATTATTATGCCTCTTGTAATAGGATGTTTTTAACATATTTCTTAAAACTATGTGAAGGCAAACACAGAAGTGACTCGGGTATCTTATTAAAAATGCGTATGGTCAACCCGACAAATGATTTCTGAATCTTCTTGACTCTAAAGTATGGCACTGCGAGTTTGTTTTTATTTCTTGTATTAAAATTGTGTGTTTCGCTTCTTTTTCTGTATAAATGAATATTATCACGGATATATAAAATGTTATTCAATATATATTGCGGCAGTACTGTGAGAATTGATATGTCTTTGCATTTTTCTCTTAAGGAAACGCGAGATCCTAATATATATATGGCAAGTATTGCTCTTTTTTGCAATATAAAGATAGTTTCAATGTCCGCCGCCTTACCTCATAACAGTATGCCGTAACACATAATGCTATGGAAATAAGCGAAATACACCATTTTATTAATATCAACATCAGTGTACTAACTTTAATTTACTTTTCTAACAGCAAATGCAATTAACAGAGTTGCCACTTGCCACTGAAGACCAGAGTCTAAGGTACTTAAAAGTCTAAGGGACTGTAGATTTAACTTTGCTTAGTGGACTATTATCTATTTGGATATTTTTATAGACTTCTTTAGCATTTGGCGAAGCGAATTCAACACACTTAGTCTTTGCTTAGTTTAATAATAAATTATTAACATAAAACCAATGTGAGATATGTGACAGGGCGAATAAATGTTAAACTATCTAATGCTATAGTTATCATGACCTATAAAAGAAAACATCCTAAGGTCCATATAAAAGGAATATCGATTGATTCCAAAAGAGGGACTCAAAGTTTTCAGAAGGGTGGCATTAGTTTCGCTTCATTGGACCGCAATTAAAAGAGGGAAGTGTTATTGAGTTAGGAGCTCAGAAATGAGCTCGGATTACTGAGTATTCTGTTTGCTGTCAATTATCGTTTGTGGTTGTTCCAAAAGATTGTTTATAGAGTTTCATATGTATGCTTGTATACAAGGCAATGAGTATAGGAAAGTAATAGAAATGAAATTAATACGCCTGTCGTCTATTTGAAAGTTCTAGAAATTCATTGCACCTTTAGAAATATTTTGTCAATGTAACCCAAAATTGCTAAGCCTTTCTATACTTTTAACTGTTAATTAAAATTAATAATAATAACCCCCTTTATTGTACACCTTCAAAACACAATGACAAATTATGAATGCACAAGGCTTATGCAAAGAAATGTACAAAAATCCAGTCGTATTGCTAGTCAGCGAGTTCTTTCAGACAACATTAAGGAGAAGGAGATTGTGCAATAGTAGCTTGGTGGTTCATAAACAGATCATACATAATAATAATAAATAGTACATATATAATACATTACATAATATAAGCAAAATTATACATTGAGTATAAAATCGTACATTTATAATACTATTCATCTCTTACAGTGTAATTTGGGAGAGGTAATGTTCTGTGACATCTTGTTGGAATTTTTTTCATGATCGTGACGAATTTATCTAGGGGTACTTTTAAAAGCCTATGAAGTGCAATGTCCTTAGTTTTGTAACATCAAAGTACTTCTATTTTCAATAATTGTTAACAAAGTATCGCCATGAATATTTACCGTTAGAATGGATTATATGTCGTTATATAATTAAGATGGATAAATAATAACACAAATAAAATGTAAGAACTAAGCAGGACGTCTATATCTCCTAGTGTCAAAAACTCATATTAAATCGGCTGAAATGACATCATGGCACGATAAAACCAAATGTCTGAACCAACCACGTGCATAATTCCTTAGAACATTTTCTTTAATCCTCATAACTCTTATATAAAATTAACTTTTTTAATTGCATTACTTATCTTTTAAAGAATCCAGAATAATTAATATTTTCTCGTATAATAAAATCATATTTAATTACTGTCGTGAGACCCCCACAAAACATTATTTGCATTGGTTAATTCAGACATATAGTTTCATTTTTCCAGAACTTTCTTGTAAAACCTGATTGAATATTCTTTCAAAAGGGCGTAATAATAAAAGCATAAAAAAAGCTAAAAGCTTATCAGGGTGGTAGTGTTGATGACAGCTTTGGCCTATTTTCGAATAAAAATAATTATTTTAAAAACATACTTTCATATTACTGTTTAAGAATCTGAAAATCGTCAGGGTTGGCCTGAATATTTATTTTTTATTTATTTATTAGGACACCAACAGGTTACAATTTTATATAGATATAACAACAAGATCTTAAATACTAGCTAAAATTGTATACCTACTTATAGGTAGTCCAAGCATGCTAATTCTTACAGTTAGTAATTTAAACAAACTACAAAATATTAAAAAGAAACATCAATTACAAATAAGACAAACTAGCATATAGCGTAATTTATCCTACCAAGTACTGGGCCAAAAAGTAGTAAATTTGACAAAACTGTCACCAAAAATCTCTATATTAATGACTTTATTAATATTATAGGTATTTGTCATTATGCTGATAGGCGCCGAAACACCGAGATTTATCATTCCGTTTGCGTTATTTAAGTTTTCTTTATTTTGTTATTTTAAATACACATTTTGTTATTATATTATCGATATAGTGTTAGTTAGTTGTGTAGTTTTTGCGTACTTTTTATTTTAGTGAATGTAGTGCATGCATTTTATTAGAAACGTACAAAAAAGGGAATAGATTTATTTTAGTTTAAGAAATATTTGTACGAGTTCTAGTTGGTAAGCCTTTATAAATAAATAAAAAAAGCGGTAGTTTAAACGAAATGCCTGCATGTACCTTTTAAATCGAGAATAAACTCGTATTTAGTTCAAATATATTTGCCTAATGTTTGTGTGACTTGTAAAAGTCCTAATAGCTTATTCAAACAACATAATCCAGACAGTAATGATAGCGATCTGTTAGCAATAAATCTTTAATAGCCTATCATAGTCCACTGAGCTTGTAGGCGATGTACTTTACGTACTCCTTCAGACTTTCGTTAATATTAATGTGGACGTTATTGCAAACGATATTTTGTAAATAAAACGTTTATTTTCTATGCCTACTATTACATTAAACTCTCCATATATGTATCTTGTTTAAATTTTCCATAGTTTATTAAGCACTTTATTATTTATTCACTCAAGTTTTTTTCTTAATACAGTTCTTACTTTCAATTGTTAATACAGTTTATCTGGCGAAAAATTGTACAGCATCTCCTATTGAAAGCTCACATAAAGATTGTGATGTGGTAACAGTAGCAATTTACACTTTTGTAATTCTATTAGAGAATTGAATTTTTGCGCAATATTTTCATATGTATTCTCGTGAGGAATACAAACTTTTTTTTTATCGTTTAAATTTCATTATAAATGAAAAATACTAAATGAACACAACTTTTTTGAGCCGTGAATAAAAAATGAGTTTTATAATATTAATATTGCAACTCGAGGTCAAAAAGTGTGCTTCAGCCTTTCGCCTTAATTTCTATATTTTATGATATAAGGATATTAGGTTATAAATCTAAAATTGGAGAACTAATTACATTGCATTTTAATCTTTTTATTATATTATTAACATGTAAATTAGTCGTATAAAACAAATTAGCTTTAAGATCTCAATATAATGTATAATGCTTTATGCAAATAAATAAATAGCTATAGTTTAAAAACCGGTCAATATAAAATAACTTTTAGAAATCTTTTAATAGACATTTATACAAAAGTGTATCTTTCTATTTATGAACTTACAGTAAACCATGAAAAATCTTTGTCTAGGACTGGACTGGTGGGAGATTTCCGCTTTGGCTAGTTAGTAAACAGCAAAAACGTGTAGAAATCATCAAGACGCAAATTATTCTTTACCAGATTAGCATGTTGTTATCAGAAACTGTATCATCACTTACAATCTGACAGGACCACAATCAAGTGCTGTTTTGTAAGTAATACAACAAGGAAAAAAGATAGGTTAAATCAACGCCTAGCTCATCTAACATAAATTTTAAGCTGATGCTTATAAAGCATTATCGCAACATGAATTCTTACATTTAACCATATATAAGTTTCAAAAAAATTACGCTTGACTGGATAAATGATGAAATATTTTATAAAAGAAAGAAAATTTGAATTTAGGATGAGAGTAAATACTCAGAATTAAAAAAAAATAATAATTCGTATCGTTATAGTAACGTCAACTGCAAATGGTTCCTGGACGTAGGTCGTAGCCTCGAGGCTTAGACGCAAATGCAGCGAACTTTCACCATGTGTCCGCGGCTTTAGATAGGCTAGATTTATTTCAAGATGGTGCATTCAGAGTAAGCTAGGCTTATATTTTAAAGTACGCGTTAACTAGGCAGATCAGAATACAGAAGTACTATTTGTGTATACATATAGTAAGGAACACGATATTAAAATGAAATGTAATAGACAAGACAAGGATAACATATAATAAAATTATACATTAAAAAGGGTCACGATAAAACCGAAATGGAATATGTGAAAGTGATATTGAAAGGAGAGTGTATGCAGGGAATATGGTAAATGGTGCTCTGTACGCCTTTATGAATAGCCAGATGGCGTCTTATAGGGCCATACTGGCTGTGCATGGAGGAGTGTTGTTGCCATCACTCGTGTATAATAGTGAAAGTTGGGTATGGCAGAAGAACCGTAAAAGTAGAATAAATGCGATAGAGATGAGAGAGTTGAGAAGTTTTAGTGGATTGAAACTGAGTGACAAAGTAAGAAATAGTATAATACGAAAACATTGAGAATCATGACAGAAATTGAGAAAGGTATGCTTAGATGGTTTGGGCATGTAGAGAGAATGCATGAAAGGAGACTGACAAAAAGGATTTATGAGTCAAGAGTGAATGTGAAAGTTGGAAGGGGAAGACCAAGGCGAACGTTCCTGGACCAAATCCAGGACATTTTAAATAACGGCCGGGTCAAGAGTACTCTAAACCGACGAACTTATATGAAAGGTTTAATGAGAATGAAAGAAACGAAAAAGATATGCAAAGATCGTGGCAAGTGGAAGGATGTTGTCTCTGCCTACCCCTATGGGAATGAAGCGTGATGCTATGTATGTATGTGTGTATGTATAGAACTTAATATTATTTATACAAATCACAGAAGCAAAACTGTGTTCAACAACAAGTTTATGTCATAACTTAGCCACTCAGCATAACTCAAGCAAGCACCGAACCTGTACCCCACCCAGTGACAGCCGTGCCGCCGGCAGCTTGCCACAATGGCGATTGTTCGTTTCTGATCAGACGATAGCTCGTTATTTATTAACTACAATTATGTACTGCCATGCTGGAATGTGTGGACGGGATTCTCTAACATTTACAATGGATCTATATAAGTTATTTCGTCTTTCTATTTATTTATTTATTTTATTTTAACACTTTATTGAACCACATCACTCAATATATAATATAAAAATATACATACAAAAGGAAGCTTAAAAGTAATCAATTAGTGTAACACAATAGGCGCCCTTATCTCTTTAAAGCGATTTCTTCCAGGCAACCTTAAGGAAGGATACAAAGTAGAGAGAGTTTAGGTAGGTGAAATGAGAATTTATGAGGTAGAGAGGTATATAATATTTTGTAACCAATTTTTTAAAAGCATCTAGTTGCTGCACATTTTATGTCAGAAGGTAGTGCATTCTATAATATATTCTTTTCTGAAGTTTGTTATATGTTTCCTCCTATATTTATATCCGAATTCCCGCCACGATGTCCAATCTCAGTGCAGAGATTATGCGTTTATGCAAGAGGTATTTATTATGTTGCATTATTCTGCGATACGTGCATTTTCTATTCCTTTACTCTCATAGTCCGAGAACAGTAAATCTAACTTAACAGGAGAATGATCAGTAAGAGGACCGACGTTTTAACTTACTCTCTTGGGTATAGAAATGTAGCACACCGCCAACTTCGTTCAAATACCGAGAATATCTTAACAGAAAAATTAAATATTAGTTTTGATTTAGGCCGACCCGGGACTCGAACCTCATGAACACTGAGGCAGTTCCTCTTATAAAATAATTTTGTTAAATCAATTACTTTTCTAGTTAAAATTCGGTCATTAGTTATTTATAAACATCAAGTACATGCGTGTAGCACAGACATAGCCATTTTTATAATAATACACAATTAAATGCAAAATACGCAATTGGCTATAAATACGTGTCATTAGATAATGTATAAGTTTTTGATTTAGGAGATGTGGATTTTGTCAAAATAAAGAAATGAGATATATTTCTTTTAGTTTGAAAAAATCAACGCAGGCGAGGTCGTGTGTAAGCGACAGTCTAAAATAGTTTTTTGATTTTGTTTTAGCGACGTCGTATACTAATTTGTTTAATGTTAAATCGACATTAATATAGATATCGTAATGGTTATTAAATTTAAATGCTATAAAAAGTCACAATTTAAATATCAATATGATAACATAAATATCGTAATACATTACAAAATATCAAACTCAGAGCACAAAAAATGAAGATCCGTGTTAGAATACAGAATACAATTTGTCACAATATAATTAATATCAATCTGAGTTCATTAAAGTCATAAAAATCACGAACAGGATTTCGCGTAATCGATTTTATGAAGGACGCAAGCGAAATAATTGCTTCAATTTAATGTCAATATCAATGATCTTTGACATTGGATAAAAAAACGTGAAAATCATGGTTTTTTAATTCTGTTATTACGGATGATTACTATTCTTTGACAATAGCACAACTGTTATCCATTTTCTGATGAACTTCTTCATCTCCTGTTCTTTATATGATTAATATGAAATTGACTGTTAGTGTTAAAGCAAGGAGAGATCTTGTTTTATTGGTTCATAAAGGTTATATACAGCAAAACACGTCTGACAATGCATGATGGGACTACAAAAGATTACCTCGTATGTCAGAGGCGTCACGTTCTTTGATGATTGTCTATAATTAGAGGCGCGTATTAAATAAATTAAAAGGTAGAATTTGGTAGCGGATGTTGGTATGTCAATGTCAAATTGTCATGTATTGAACGTGTTATTTCGTATAGAAGAATCGTATGTAATTATTCGTCGTATTGAGATGACCTTAACCGCCGAATGGACTTTAATTTGATTGAAGTCGGGTTTTTGTGTATTTTTAGTAAAAAATAATTGGTCGAGTGTACATTCGAATGGTCATGAAGATGTTTTTGTTCTTCAATCTGATAATTAAGTATAACCTGACCGCTGGCACTATTTTTTTTTACAAAATTTTGATGGTAAACTATTATGACAGATGTAATATGGTTTAGTAATCAGTAACAACGCTGCTTTAGAAGTATAGTGAAACAATTCAAATAAGTTAGCTTTACAGGTCAGTTTAAGTGACAGTTTGTGGTGCTAAATCATAATTTGAATATGAATTTTTACCCCAAGAAAACTTACATTATTCTGAATTCTGCTGTACATGAAGCAGCAATAGAAATATGACAAAATTCAACATGTATAGCAGATTTACAGTTAAATTAAAGTTATTTGAATCTTTTCAGAATAATGGGTTTGTGAATACAATGCCTGGTTGTTCAATATAACTATGCATAAAGATTGATATTCGATTATGTTAACGACATAAGGTAAATTATAGGGGGACCACATCAAATGCGTAAAATTAACATCTGATACGAACGAGGTTTCTAATAGTATCATAAATTTTTATGTACTAAATCGGCGACGATGCGAGCCTAGCAGAACTTTCGAAAAGATACGACAAACGATTCGTTTCAGTTTCAAAAAAGATCGATTAAATTGAATGGACAATACTAATTACTCGAACCAGTAACGTTCTTGAACAGTAAACGGAGCCGATGTATCGATTAAAAGAAATTGACACAAGACGATCAAAGGCGGCATCCGAAATATTTCAATAAAACAGATTGACTAATAATGAGCGAGTCAGCGATCGGAGCGATCTGTCGTGAGAACTTCAAGCTGTTAGTAAGACTTTTACAACTCTTCTATTGTGCCCATTCGATGAGCGATTAACTGAAAATTATTTTGATACATTTATATGACTTTTTTTATTCGTGTGCGGTTTACTGTAATCTCACCTGATGGTATGTATAGAGAGATGGAAGCGCGCTAATCTGAAATCATATAGTTTCTACTTATCAAATTTTTTGAAGTGAAACTTCTTTTGGCGCATGAAGGTAAAATTTTTACATTTGAAACGCATGATTAGCGTGGCGAAGATGTGCAGCGTTTTTAATGCTAATTCCTTTGAAGGTTAGGTAGTTTTAATGTTTACAAATTTATAGCATATTAATTTGCCACTAATCATTTAATAAACTATTTTCATAAAATAAAAAATAAATCTATTCTAAATTTTAAATTAAAAAGCAAAATTTTATTATTAATTTCTAATATTGACAAAAAACACGTAGCGTTTTAAATACAATTCGTCATTTGAGAATTTTCGACACTTTTAATATTTTAATGACAATTAAATTCAATAAATTCATAACATATGCCTTTTACCCTCTCTCTAAGTCTCTGAAATCTAAAACTTTAGTTTTATATAAATATAAACAAAACTGAAAAATTTGTTTGCCAGAGAAGTTTCACTTCTGACGTGTCTACTTGGTACGCCCGCACTTTTAATTTTTTTATTTGGGATAACAGCATCAGTGAAACCATTGAAAACATCTTATTAGATTGCCTTTTTAACCAAAAACCCACTGTCTCTGGATTTATAACAGGCCGGTGGGATTTTGAGTAAAAATTGGCAAAAAGTGATACCAGATAATCTACTCGTATACCTGTTGATAGCTGATGACGACAGTTGTCCCTGATCCCTCAAGTTTATTGTAGACAAGGCTGGAAAAGCAAACGGATCATAAACTTGTAAATAAATTACCAATTATTTACAAGTTATATTTGTAAATAGATAATCTGGGCTAGAATAATGAAAAAATAAATGTGAAAAAAATTAAAAAGTAGAAATAAACGATTTATGTGTGACAACCCATAGGGAAAAAGGTCTCAAAAAGTATATAAATATAAATAAGAAGTTAAAAACGGATGGATACGATGTTTAAGAAAAGGTAAGTAACGGCCACAGGCCTGGTCTCAAATGTGGGTGAAAGAATTCAATCGTATCAGACTGTTCCAACACGGATTGAAAGACACCTTTTTACCTCATATAATCTAGGGAGATTAATATACCTTAGGGCTGCCTGAAAGAAATCGCAAATAAGCGATATAGACCTATTGTTACTATTAAATTAAGTTAGTTTCTGTTTTTACTTGTTTCATGTTTGTGGTATACAATAAAAATTATTATATATATTCTATCTATATCTTAATGATATATTACATTATCATTGATCGGCACATACAAGTGATATTTTAGTGACATTAAAAAATAATTGTGTATAATAATGATTATGAAGTGAAAAATTCTTTAGCGTCATTGTTATTTGAAACTCGGTGAAATGAAAAAGCGACGAAACGCGAAAGAGCTGTAGTCAAGATTTCTTTGTTTATTTGTCATACATTTAACACATACATCATACAACGTCCTTCGGATAAATTAAAATAGCACATGTCGTTTTTATTAACGTTGAATTTATTTGTCATTAAAATGTTAAAAGTGTCGCATATTAACACAAATAATTCATTGAAATCTCAAATGACGAATTAGGAAAAATAATATTTTAACTGTATAAATGACGAGTGGCAAAACAAAATGCACAAATTATTTGTAAATATTAAAACTACCTTAAGAAGTTTCACTTGAATTTAAAAATATAATATGAATGAAATCATACATTTCTTGATCAAATAAATCATTACTTTTTATTGTATTTCAAAAGTCATAATTAATAATACATACCTTTCAGATTTCACTTGGATATAATATCCACATCGACTATTGGATATCATAATTTAACGAATTTCCCTACTCGAGTGTTTCGTGGCCCATCACTAAAGCGCGACTTTTACAACTGCTACACTGAGAAGAAATCCACCTATTTTGGATTCGTCACGCAATTCGTCAATCAATTCACCGTCACCGCTCTATACGTCGTCTGGAGTCCATTAAATGTCAATTTTGATAAAAAAAATACCTCTTTGCATTCGCCGCTCGCATATTAAATTTCTATAAAATTAATAGCGATGACAAATCCATTAATTTGAATTGCTCTTAACTGGTTCTAAGACTTTTTGACGTTGCGTTTCTATGGACATTAGAATGGTGTTCTTGTATTTTCATTGTCTGAATATCCTTCGCTTTATCTAGTTGAGATAAATGTTTATTTTAAGTAATATTTTTGATTATAACTGAGTCGATGCTCTAATCTCCATTTATTTCTTGCATAATTGCAATTTTATTAAAGTGTTTTCTTTCACGAAGTAGACGCACACTGAAAACGGATTGCACTGCATTCACTCGGTATGGAAAACTACGCGGTTGAAATTACGGTTAACTGCTAGTTAAATGAATATATGTATATATATACGAAAGACGATTACTTATTTTTTCCCTCATTACGAGAACTAAATTTTATGTGGACCCCCGGATATCCCCATGTTCTCATATCCCGACGGGACCAGGAACTATGCGAGTAACACCACGGCCAAAAGCAAGTAATTGAAGAAGATATTATTTATTTACCTTGTTATTTAATTCTGTAATTTGTATATAAAAGTTAATAGGATGTTATTCAAATTCAAAATCAGACCCAAACATTCTATAAATCGAGCTTTAAATGTAATTTACTTATGCAAATGAAACATATTTACAAAAAGATCTGTTCTATTTTATATATTACAGAAATAAAATGTTATGTACAAAATAAAGACTGTATTATTATAAATATGAAGTTATCTAGAGGTTGCAGTTGGTGGAGTGGTAGTTACGCAGGGAAGTATAAACAGAAGTTACTGTTACATCTTTTTTACAACAAAAACAATGAAAACTGGATGAAAAAAACGATCTTACCAATGTCGATAGATGAAATATTTTATTAAAAGACACCTATACGATATCTTATTATCATAATCAAACTAATGCCACTAGCTTTTATATTTTACTAAGTTAGTATTCTACCTTTAAAAAATCCTATTTATAAACACTGGGTTAATTCTAAATTAATACTTAGTAAATCTGCCACCTGCCAGCCCTCAGTGGAGTAGCGAGGTGGTTCTGAAGCCTTGAGACGGTAATCGGTTGCTACTTATCTTATCTTTTTCTTTAATGAAAGGGCTTCATCTAAGGGTAAATTTTAGTTTTACGTTATGTTATATAGTGATCAAACAATTAACTATAACTAATTAGCGCGAAGACTTAACGATAGAATATTTAAATAATCAGTTTATTTCTAACTTTCAACTTTTATCAATGTCTCGCAATGACAAATTAATCGATTCAACACGTGTACCCAACGCGACTCGGATCGGGCAATTTATATATTCTGTAGTCAATCAAAATACCGCAAATTGTGCGTGAATAAAGGGTTTATTGGCTACCATCAATATTTATTTTATTGCTGTTCTTAAAACCTTAAAATGTTTAATTAAATTTACCTACTTTGTATAGCAATCCATAAAATTGATGTCAGCCCGCTTGTTGGTTGAGACATTATTTAAAATGAAAGTTTTCCATGACATTCCGCTCCATTTTGTATCTCTTATACAGACTATATCCACTATACTGCCTCATTAGTCTAATGGGTGGTATGTTCGGCTATAAACATGGTGGGGTCCTTGATTCAAATCCTGGGATAGGCGAATTTAAAAATGGATGTTATGTTTTCTATTAAGATTTTGCCCGAAGTTGGGAAGTAGGTGGTGTGCTCCACCCCCGTGCCTCTGAGAGGGCATTAAGCCGCTAGTCCTTCAACTGATCAGTCTCTGGTCATATGGGATTATGAGAGCGAAGGAATAGAGAGTGCACTTGTGTACTATGCCTGCCAACCAGCAGTGGAGCAGTGTGGTGGATGTATGCTCTAAAATGATCTATCTTCTCTCCTATGAGTGAAGAGGCATGTACCCGAGAGACATAATGGGCTGCTACATATCTTATTAATGTTTCCATCATAGAAGAGCTAAAGGTAACGCAAAGGCTTCCCGCGATAAGTTTAATGCGCATACTACCGAAAGGCAGTCCGCAGCGATGGTCTAAACAGTTAGAGGAACAGCTGGATATCAAAGCCAGTTAGGCCATCCACATCGCTACTGATCGGCAAAGATGGCACAATCTGCTTCGTCGGGATCGCATCGCAATGCTTAACACTGAGCGATGAGATATGACCAGGTGGGACATACCTTATACACATTAACCTATTGAGATTTTACCAGCTTAATTAAGAATAATTTTAACCCTTATCATATCATTCATTATGTCCCACTAGATTTCCTACCATATGTACATTTAAGTAATATTTTTCAATAAAATAATATTTGCCATGAAATAAATTGTGGCGTGAATCATAATAGTTATCACCCTACCAGCAAAGATATGTCGACAAGTAAAGAAAATAGAGTATTAAAAATTCAACTATTTTTGTCACTAATATTAATAATTTACGACCAGAATGATATTTCACATACAAATTAATTCGGCTTCTGTGTAGACAACCCATCACGAAACAACATTTTGTCATATATATTTTCAAATTTATTGATTAAACTGGATTCAGAATGGCAAAATGATAATGAAAAGCGTAAATAACACATTAATTACCAGAAACATTCTTAGCAAACCGCCACGCACTAAATGGTAAGTTGAGTTCCAGATATAGTCGTGTTTCCTTTTTCTTAGGTCGACATACGTACATATATGTCTGTGACAAGAATTCTCGTTATCGAATATGAATGCAATGAATTCATTAGAATTGTTATATGTAATTAAAAAATGAATAGATCGCATTGTTTTTATTATGATAAAACTAGCTGACTCGAATCGCGGTTAAAAATGGTAGGTTTTTGGAGGCTTAATTATACTTCTATTTTTTTGGTCTAAAAAATATATAAGTCGTCGTCGTCGTCTCAAGCAATGGACGTCCACTGCTGGACAAAGGTAATGAGTTCCACTGGGCCCGATCTTGCGCCGCCTGCATCCAGCTGCTGCCGGCGACTCGCCTGATGTCATCGGTCCACCTGGTAGGGGGTCTGCCGACGCTGCATTTCCCGCCACTCTAGCACCTTCGGGCTCCAACGTCCATCGGCTCTGCGAACTATGTGCCCTGCCCATTGCCACATCAGCTTTGCAATTCGGTAGGCTACGTCGGTGACATTAGTTCTCCTACGGATCTCCTCATTTCTGATTTGATCACGTAGAGAAACCCCGAGCATAGCCCTCTCCATTGCCCGCTGAGTGACTGAGTGTTCTTACTAGCCCCATNATTTATGAAATAGAAAGATATCTTTACGATGAGTTGTTAACTTATGAATTAATATTTGTCAAAACTCTGTCAACATCAGTGGGATGCAGTGCAAGTAAAAATAAATGTATTTGAACTTCAGTGTAAACGAACTCGAAAAATAGTTCCTTTACTAACATGTACTTATTTCTAACTTTATAATAATTTATAAAAATAATTAGTAATTTAAAATAATTTTGTCCTTAAAACAATCAAACATCTCTCATACATTAAAACTAAACTTCAAAGTTAATATTCCGAAAGTACATGTCAATGTACGAGATACAAGACATATAATTGTCCCTATCGCTTCATCTTTTTAGACAATGCGTGCTCGGCGGTTATTTCCATGTCTATTGTTGTGTCCACCTACCGGAAAATTACAAAGAAAATCTTTATATACTATGTACAATAACTGCCTATTGTCTCTTGTAATCAAAGTGTAATACTCTGCCTATTGGTCAGTCGGAGTTTCGTAGTTGGAACGACAAAATCATAAGCCATAACGTCATTACGTATAATAATCTTACACAGTTTAAGTAATATAGGGCATATAAAACCAGTAACATCAACAGTGTGTTTAAAACTGTCTGTCAGACTGCTAGGCTGTGTTATGTTCGCGAAATATTACCTACCATGTTCCCCTAATATGTAACATTATAGAAGGAGCTTTAATAAAATGGAATAGGGTATAAAACGCCTTAATTTTTATTTTATTTCATGTGAGTGTCAGGCGTCATGGTTTGTTAGTTTCGTGTTGCTTCAACGTTCATATTGCAAAATGTGTCGTATATTATGTGACGAGTTACTCTCTCTTGTTAAAAATAATAAAATTACCTGTAACCAGTTAAAAATAATATAAGATTTGACAGGATATAAGGATGTTCGGTTTTAACTTTACATAACAAACCTTAAGACATTGTTTTTCTTTTAAGAAGATGTGTGCCTCTTTGCTTTCGCCTTACCGAGCCACGTCTTTTGAGTTATTTCTCAATGTCGTTAAAATAACTAATATACTAAACACTTTTCTGGAGTTACATAATAACCTTGGCATACAGATCTAAAACCAAAGCTAACATTATTGTTATTAAACAAGTTAGTAGAAGTATAAAATATCGTCAAAATTAAATTCTTGATTCACGTAGACTTTTACAGCACTTTTTTTCACCATGTTACTTCCTATGATTGATGATGATATTAGACGACTTAGAATCTAATGTTGCGAGGGTATCATCGCGTCATGTTTTGAGAAGAACCCACACACTCAGTCGAGTGTCTTTTTTCCTTCATTACAACATAACTTATATTTAACTCATTTCGGTTCGAGCAATTCACACGCTTCCACGTTTTTTAATCGTCTAAGTAATCCTTCAAATAATAGTATGATTTCTCAATCAGCTTTCTTTTTATAATGGATTCAAATATATTGAGTGTTGTCTGTAGAAGTAGTTTTGGGAGTTTATTTTAGAAACTTTTTTTTATCATATTAGACAAATTTAGTTTTGAAGTATTTTTCCATCTATTATAATAAAATAATAAAGATACTTGTCTGTTTTCATATTCAATCAATCACAATACTAACAAATCAAAGATTTTTTTGATTGCGAAGTTCTCAAGATCAATCTTAGTTGGCAGCCCTAACGGGAAACAAGCATTGTTTCTGGGAGATGAACCTCGTTTGTTAAATTTAACTGAACTCAAAGTATTCTTTTAATCTCCAAAAGTGTCGCGTTTAATTTTAAATCCAATCCAACAATTGCGAGTAAAACCCACCAAGTATTCGAATAATCCCGTCAAAGAGTGGAATTCGATGAAAAAAAAGTGGCCAGATCCCCAAGGCGGGAGAGTGTAGCCAGTTATTATGCAAATCTATAGTCATCGCCGAGGGGACGACTTGAGATATGACATACGGCGGGATTATATTCAGTTCAAGCTAAATTTAATAAATAAATTTAAGAAATATTGAAATTTTCAATATTTATGTAAAATTAAAGTAAATTATAGTTTATTTAACATACCACGGTCACATACGAAAATGTATAAATTAAACAGTCACTTCGAATTACGTTAGTCAAACACATTGTGTCATTTAGTTAAGTATTATTTAGTAACTACTGCTTGCACGTAAAAACAAAAAAAAAAACATTAAGAAATAAAACGCACGGATGCGGTAATCACATATATGACTTCAACCAAATATATTACTTTTGCGACTTTATATAAGAAATAACGATTAAAAACGGCAGTTACACTAATTTGGATATGGTATATGAATAAATTAACATAAAATAGCAAAACTATAAATGTGCCTGGTTATATTTTGATAAGAATATCGTCTTAATAACAGTCTGAACAAAAGGTTGTTTGTATGATAGTATGTCGTAAATATATCCACAAATTAAACAAAAAGGTAAAAAATTGACTTTTCTTTATAATCTTCGTCGACTGTAATTTGAAATACAATTTTATTAATACGGCATCTTTCTCGATGCCGGAGTACATATGCAAAAAGCTTACAAATGGGCATAAAAAAATATTTAATTGACCGCTTTTATTGTACCATATTTGATTACATGTGAAGCGTTATTATTATTAAGATATTTCGTTTTTCTCTTCTTTTAATTACTTATATCATTTATATGTAGCGTTTTATGCAGTAGAACAGAGTTAGGCAGACCTGTATTTGCTAACTGTGAAATACCCAAATTACTGAATTAATTGACTTTAGTTGACTCGATAAGACATCGAGAAATTATAAAATCATTAAATAAATCGTCAGATATTACTCTCATACACACAAGATACCAATTATGGCTTGAGGATTACATCGAGTATTATTAAAAAAAACATCTTAACTTTGTCGACAAATTAACAGGACTGAAATAAATCAGTCGCCATGTAACCCGGCCTTAAGTTTTACTTTAGAGGGCGGTGACGGAATGTCAAAAATTTTGCTCACAAATGTGACTAGCGACTGGAAACAAAATAAATTATAAGATACCAAAATAATATGCGCCTGAGGATAATATGCCCCATTTAAACATATTTTTTGCTTATAATATTTATTTGATAGTTCTTCCAGATGAATAATTTTCTATACTTAAAGTATTTTTATATGAGACCTATTATGATTTATTGTAATGTATATCATTATTTATCTACAAATTACATAAATACGTAGTCGTCATACGTTGTGCATCTAATTACTTTAAAAAAACCCTGTACAAAGTTAATTTTCTTATTTTATTTCTTTATTATAACCACACCACACTAAACTGATTAATGTCGCATTATAGGCGGTCTTATCACCTTGAAGCCATTTCCTCCAGACAACCACAAGTAAGACAACATATCAAGAGTGTATAGGTAGATGGTACGAAAGAAATGTATTCTCAAACATTAATTTTAGATACTCCTGAACTATATTTTCCGAATTATAACACGCACTTTATTACATAGAATAACAAAAAAAAAATCAGCAAGCATCATTAAAATTCATAGAATATATTTGAAGTCCGTTTCATCCTCCGGTACGTATAAAGTGAAATAATAAAAAAAAATAATTGGAACATCAAATTCGTTTATCCAAACAAAAAAATATTTTATTAAATGCTAGCTATATTACTTATTATAGCTACATTAAGTCATTGGTCTAGTGGTTAGAATTTTCGACTAAAGACATGAGGTCCTGGGTTCGAGTCCCGGGTCGGGCCAATTAAAAAATCTATATTGAGTTTTCTATTAAGATTTTCTCAATATTTGCCCGAAGTTGGGAAGTTGGCGGTGCGATCCACCCCCGTGCCTCGGAGAGCACGTTAAGCCATCGGTCCTGCGCCTGATCTTTCTCCGGTCGTGTCGGATTCCCGTCCCACCGGACTATGAGAGTGAAGGAATAGAGAGTGCACTTGTGTACTATGCCTGCCAATACGCAGTGGAGCAGCGTGGGGTGGGTCTATGCTCTAAAAACCCTCTCTCATGCGAGTGAGGAGGCCTCTGCCCAGCAGTGGGACGTTAATGGGCTGCTACTTACTACTTACTTAGCTATATTATAATTAACAAAATGATCCGCCATTTATTTAATTTATTTGTTACAAAACATGTGATAAATGAAGAATCGTTCGACCGATTTTGTGCAAATGTCACATAAACCATCTACTAAATAGTCCGAACAAAGCCTAAATATTTGGTTTGTATAGGTGAGCCCGTTCATGTGTTATAAAATTATAAAGAAAAGTGGTATTGATTTTTATATTCAATATATTCTACGTTTATATGTGTATTCATTGTATTTATGGTTTTAGCATTTGATCTCGTCGGATCTGTTTTTAGACATCGACCACACTGGTCTCCTACTGGTTGGCAGGCATAGTATACAAGTGTATGCGGTAACACAAGTGCACTCTGTTTATTTCACTCTTATAGTCTAATGGGACGGCAATCCAACACTACCTGAGTGAGATCAGGCGCAGGACCGACAGCTTAACGACGCCACGACGAGCACGTTCTCAACTTCGGACAAGTATTTAGAATTTCTTAAAATAGAACTCAATACCGATTTTTTAACTCGACCAACTTCAACACGGTAGCCGAAAATACTGAGTACCGTTTATTAATACGAAATATTAAGACAGTACAAAATGTATGTGATTTCCTAAATTTGCCCTACTGGGAATCGAAGCTGTATCTTCTAATGCAATTACTCTAAATTTACGTCGAAATTACGCCACCACGTCGTCGTTTTTGAATTTAATTAAATAGTATATCAAAAGACTAATTATAATAAAGTTATAATATTTGAAATACATTAATTTAAAATTCCTTATTATGATTAATATTCAACTTTAACTTCTAATTAGTCAAAATTTAATTATAATTCTTAGGTCACAACGTACATTTCAAATAAATTTTAGTGTAACACAATATGACTAAGAGAAGAATGAGATTTTTGACTTTTATTTGTATGAATTACCCAGTATACATTTTTTTCACTAAATCTTATTAAAAAATATTTATAATTTTGCACTGTAGTATTATGCCAATAACAACAGGGGCAAGAATCGTTTATAAAATTACGCGAAAAGATTTATCATGCAAGCAATGCAATTGCGTTGCCTAATGCAATTGTATTGTCTAATTCTTTAGACGAATGGAATGACGAGGGCAAGAACGACCCAACTAATATTGTGAAAAAGACCTTTATGAGTTTAATCATCTCCTGGTAGCATTTGGAAGTGGTTTTTTATCAATGTCCTACAATAATTCAGCAAATATATCCTTCTTACTTTTTAAATTTATTTCCCTTAATATCTTATTACGCTAATGCAGCAGATATGCCATTCTTGCTCTCACGGCCCGATTAAAAAAGTAAAAATAACAGCCAATTAAAACTCCACTTCCTGGAAATAGGCCTATATTGGTAGGAATGAGAGTTTGGAGCTCAGGCCCACTACGCAGATTGGTAGGCTTCATTTACTTCAAAAATGTTCACGGGATATGCAAATGTCCTCATGGTGATTTTTTTTATCGAATAGCTTATAAATGACAATTTTGCACGCCACTTTTTTATTTCAACAATATTACAGAATTAATACATAAAAGGAGGAAATTTTAAGAATTTTTAATTTCTTCAAGTAGACGAGTTTGTAAAATCCACGTGTTTAACCGCAGAGCAATCATGTCTTCAACTTATTTGTAAGCAAAAAATGAATTAATATCCAGTAAAAAATTCCATAAAGGAAATTTTCCCGAAAGAGGAAAACAAAAACCAAAACTAACTGCCTTTATTCCACTGATTGTTTTATAGTCCGGCTTTCTAATTCTAAGAATGCAACACGCAACGAAGCAGAGAAGGGTAATATACCTAGTGTAATAAAAATGGCCACATAATTTCAAATCTTGTACGACCGCTAGTCGCAACGTGCTGTGACCGTTCCGGAGAGCGAGCATCTGAATTATTCATCATTGGACGTAATTAAATGTCTTGGATGTAAAAAGCGCTGACACCTTCCTGTGGGATACCTTAGGGTCTGCCATAAACATAGAGTTGATGACTACTCACTAATCCTAAAAAATAAAATACAGACTAAAGCAAACGGAAAAACTTTGTATGGAGCGTGGGACAAATAAGTGTGGTAAACTTTACAAAACAAAATATTATTAAAATTTTTTATCGTGCACTATTACATATTCTTTATACCACAACATAAAATATACGTAGTCGTCAGGCTACTAGTTCTTTTTCTTTTGTATTTTTATCTTACAGATAAAACTGTATGTTATATAATGAAACGTTTTGTGCTTATTCCCTTTTAGGTGTTTTGTTTTCACATATTCTCTTACACAAATAAATGTCTTGGATGTAAAATGATCTGACACCTTCCTATGGGATACCTTCGGGTCTGCCATAAACATAGAGTTTATGACTATTCACTAATCCTAAAAAATAAAATACAGGCTAAAGAAAACGGAAAAACTTTGTATGGAGCGTGGGACAAATAAGTGCGCTTAAATGTATAAAACAAAATATTATTAAAATGTTTTATCGTGCACCATTATTTATTCTTTATTTCACAACATAAAATGTATGTAGTCGTCAAGCTACAATTTTTTCTTTGGTATTTCTATCTATAGAACTTTATGGTATAAAATTAAACGTATTGTACTTCAATTTTAGGTCTTTTGTTTTCACATTTTATATATTGCACAAATATTATTAAATATTTATAATTTTAATTCTCCGATGACAAGTCATGAATTGCCCTGTTTCTTTTCCCGCCAAAAATTAACTGATGGCGCTATCCCTCGCAATCCATATCTTCTAGACACTGTCTATTATTTTATTCATCTATACTTTATAATCTATGGTCGTATTATAGTAAAATTTTAAAATTGTAGTAAATAATACCATTGTTTTTTTTTATACTACTTGTATACAATTGCAACTCAAATATCATAAAAATGACAGTTATGTGCTTTATGGTTTAACGAGCGCCATTTTGTGAATACGTATATTTGAGAATTGCATTTTTATCCTTTTAATTATTTCATTGTATAAATTATATGAGCATAGTTATTTTTGTGACATATCTGTAGTTTTTGCTATCCTTTCCTTGTTGTAATTAAAATTACAAATGTATTCCTTATTTATACTGTGCTGTTTATAGTCGCGAATGCAATAACATCTTTAAAAACACTTTGTAACTACAATTGTGTTGCGCTTTGTACAGAAACTTCTAAAATGTCTCAACTTATTGTTTTAAAGTTAATTTTTCGTGGTTTATTAACATATTGACTATTTGAACGGGTACATACCACCATGGCGTTTTTTAATTTTGCCGATATTTCGACCCAGCTGCATGGATCGTGTTCACGACGTTACTGCTGTGGGCGGTTGTTTCAAGCTGTCAAGGGCAGAATCTGTCTACCCTACGTCTGATCCTTTTATTTTTCACGGGAACCACATCCATTTTTATCGGCAATTGGGTCGCAATATCGGCAAAATTAAAAAAAAAACGCCATCGTGGTATGTACCCGTTTAAACAATCAATATGTCTCAACTTGAACACAAAATTACGTTCTAAGTACAGTAACGCCAGTAGAACGCTTAAAAAATGTATGAGTATGACATATCACATCGACATATCAGGTGATAACATGAACAATAAGATACGAAATGTCAAATTAACTTAGTATCAGATAGTTTTAGATACATTTATTTTCCTTACCTATAAGATTTTCGTCCGTTTTTTTATTTACTATTTACGCTCATTTTGCTCCAGATTTCCCTCGATCTCATTGACTTAGTGATGATATTCATATTATCACCAAGTCAATGAGGTATAGTTTTTTTACAAGAACGTCTACTAAGATCTGTAAGTTAAGATAAGATTTAACGGTAAAACATTGAATACCTTTGGATGAATCCGTCTACATGACGAAATTGTAAATTCTTCAAATTAGGACCCTCGAGTAATGAACCTGGAACCATTTAATTAAGAGCTTACTTACCTAACACTATACTTAAGCAACCTAAATGCATTTTATGATTTTTACTGTCTAAACTTATCTAATATAATATATATCTCACCTGATGGCACATTCTAAGATGGTAATGTTTTCAGCCGGGAATAGGTACTTTAACCTTATATAAACTCTAAATAGTATCGTTTGTATGAGATTTCGACATTAATCGAAGCGTCTTAATCCTAAAAGCATTAGAAAATACAATCAACTAAATTTGGTCTGTTTGAATACTCGCATTACGTGGGCTAGGCATTTAAAAATACTTTTCACTTAAAAATCTCCGTCTATATAATAAACTATTTGTGGCAATTTTTTTTATAAATAAGGCATATAAGTAACTTAATGAGCTATTTGCAAATGTTTTACCTTAAAAGAGTTTAATATCCATTCTGACGGTACTTCAATTCCTTACAACTCTTTTTTCGCATTAAAAAGAAGATAAGTCCTTTTTCAGGTTCTAGACTACCTGTGCACCAAATTTCATTTCAATCAGTTCAGTAGTTTTAACGTGGGAGAGCAGAGAGACAGAGTTACTTTCCCATTTTTATTGAAGCTAGAATAAGATATACTTCTGCAGAAAGAGTAATTTTAATAAGTAGTGCTAAATACGCATTCATACGTGTATATAAATAACAATTTTCTACGCCAAAGCAAAAAAAAAAAACTAATAATTAGATAGGAAACATCGTCTGTACTTGACATTTAGCTAGCTCACGCGCCATGCATTTACCTCGCTGGGCAATTATACTGCAAGCACTCTTCGTTTCTTTACAAGAACCTTGATAACAAATGAAAAAAAAACATTTACACACAACAGATCTTTTTATAATGTTCACTTAGATATTTACGATTATAACAAGGTGTTTTACGGAGTCATATCACGTTTTCATTTTACTTTTTATATTACTTTTAAAAAAAATGTGTCGCTGTTTCGAACACTTCATGAGTTTCATGACGACGGGTGAACTTTACACATGTTTCCCTTAACAACCATATCTTATTTTTAAATTCTTGAAGTGAAACTTCTTTAAGCGCATGAGGGTAATTTTTTAAGGATGAAATGCGTGACTTGCGTCGCGAGGACGTACAGCGTTTTTTATGCTAATTCTTTGGAACGTTTGGAAGTTTTACAAATAACAACTGGCATTTTAGGTTCCACTCGTCATTTAATATATTATATTTCATAAATTCTCCGTTGTTAAATTTAAATCAAAAACAAAATTTATTTCATAGTTTCTAATATTGACAAAAATACGTGACATTTTATTTACAATTTCTTACAATCTCTTTCAGTAAATTATTTGTATTAAATTTCGACACTTTTAATATTTTAATGATAATTAAATTCATTAAATTTGTAACATATCTTCCTTTTTCCCTCCCTATATCTCGGAAATTTAAAGTTTTAGATTTGTATAAACAAGACTTATAGAATAAGAGCAGTTTCACTTCTGTCATGTGTACTATGTACGCACGCACTTTAATTTTTTTATTCTAAAGTTCTTTCTTGAGGTTTCGCTTAATTTTATTTTAGTGGTGCTAAATATCCTAAAAGTATTACAAAAAAAACGTTCTTAAATCTGATACTCCTCGTTTCATAACAATATTTTAACTTTACTTCATTAAAGTGTGGATGAAATATATAACAAAGTAAAATTGCTTAATTATTTAATAATAACATTATTTATGAACTCAAAAACAAACTTTAATCTTTTTAATAAATAATACTAGCTTTAGTCTTGCGACCAGCTAATATATATTAGATATTTTCGATTACAATTACAAAAGTAATATTTTATTATGTCCAACCTCAACCCAGTTGTTATAGAGACTTTTTGGATAAAAAGAAAAGGTGAAATAGTCGTAATCATATAAGACAATAGACACTTTTATATTCTATATTTTTCGTTTATTGCTGACAGGTTAAATGATTTAATCTGATGATAAGTGATGAAAAAGTCCAAGATAGTAAATTTGCTGATCTGGTAATTTACCTGACATAAATATTCTATTAGTATTTAGCTTTACTTTATGATTTTTTCTGTTTAGTTGTATAATGTACATGTATTTTTTGTTATAAAGTTTGGTTTCCTTTCGTAAAGAGTTACGAAAGCAATTAACGCAGTTCTCCCTAATCATGGATATTGCCCCTCTACTAAATCATTGATAAACCAATTACAAATGGCAGCGTTTAAAAAGTTAGGAGACGTGTAATTACAAAACTGATCCGCGGATTACATTGGACGAGTCTGTAATCTTTCGTAATTTTCGCTTAATCGCTCAACTTTAAAATAACCAGTGTGTAAAGATCCCTATCACCTTACGCTTGTTTACGTCACTCGGAGGAAATTGCGTTGCACAAGGGCCATATTGGGTCCACCTTGCTCTGGTCATGTACAAGATTTCTCGAGACATTTGGACTTATGTGATAATACTAGGGCGAGTGAAAGAAATTTGATAATTCGCGGTTAGGGAAACGACCGTTTTAATAATAAGTTAGCTCGCATAGTTTGTAAATTATTATCAGAACATAAAGTTAGTGGAATAGATGCAGACTACAACTTTACTTGAATCCACGTATACATTATAAGACTGTTTCTCATGTGCGTTTATTTTACACAATTTTGGGAAACCTTAACCTACAGTTTTTTTTTTTTTATTAGCGATCGTAATATATCACACGCATAGTTCTCGATGTCGTGGAAATTAGGAGAAAAACCATTATTTATCGGATCGAAATGTCAAACTTAACGATTCTTGAACACACAAAAAAATTTAGAATTTGTGCGTACAAAGTACTCACGTCAGAAGTGAAACTACTTTTGGCAAACTAATTTTTAAGTCTTGTTTATATTTAAACAAATCTAAAATTTTAGATTTCCGAGACTGAATTAATTTAAGTGTCATTAAAATATTCAAAGTGTCGAAAATTAATAGAAAGTGTCGAAAATCTCAATCGACGAATTGTAAATAAAAATGCCACGTGTTTTTTGTCAATATTAAAAATTATTAATAAAATTTTGTCTTACATTTAAAATTTATAAAATATATTTTTGTTATATTTTATCAGAAACAGTATATTCAATTATTAAATGATGAGTGGCAAATTAAAATACCACATGTTATTTGTAGATATTAATCAAATCAAAAAATTTATTCGCTGAATATGGTATACATAGTCCTCACATTCTACTTATTTAAGTTTGCGATTTTACAGGTTTTTCAATTAAATTACTACTATTAAATTATGTTATTAACGTGAACTTATATATTACATTATATTACCTCTTATTAAATATAGTTACTTATTGCTTGAATCCTTTTAAATAGTCGTCAACAGAGTAGAAAGTTTTATTGATATATTGAGTTAGCATGAAAACGCTGCACATCTTCGTGACGCTAATCACACGCTTCATCCGTAAAAATTTTACTCTCACACGCTTAAAGAAGTTTCACTTCAAAAAACTCGATCAGGAAGAACCATTCAGGAGAGCTTTAGTCTCATATTCTCGTACTGTATAAGTATCTATATTTGTTGTTATTTTATAGCAGCGATAATATAATACAGTTTGCTGTGACTCAGTCTTATATTGTTTACATTCATCTTATTTCAAATTTCAATGACACGAAAGAGAACTTCGTCACGTAGTTAAAATGTTTTCTACAAACAGACAAAATCGGCTCGAAGTTTTCTATGTTCTTGAAGGCAACCAAGATAACCATTTATCACCGACCCGTCAAAATCTAATTGTCCCGCCTTAACCACGGCATTGTGATCGTAATTATGCCCTTATATTTTTCACAAAGAATTAAATCGACTTTAGGATTTTTTGTTGGCAACATTTTAAGTCCCAATTTGATAGAAATTCGAAGGTTTCCCCGTTTTACACGCTATTGACCTTTTTTCCAATTATAATTACTTCAGAAATTCAAGTCAGGAATAACGTATTCACAATAGTCTCCTACTTAGATTTTAACAGCGTTTAAATAATAACCAATGAAAAAACATACAGATAATTTGATTATAATTTATAAAATATTTTACTTCTTAAATTTTACTTAGATATCTTTAATACATCTTTAATAACAGCAGGAACTTCCTTAGATCTCGTCTATCTTCTTTGATGTTTGATCTTCGTTTAAACAAGGGATGTCCAGTTGTACAAAGCTGAATACAAATATATTTTTTTTTAGTACAAATTATATTTTTTCCAAAATTATATGCACAATCAGTAATTGATAATTCAGAGTATCTTGTATACAGGCATTACAAGGACACCGCAGATGCTTCCTTCAATCCAAAGGTGCTTGTCTAATAATTTTAAGCTTTACTTTTTTGTAGGTCATTGTATTATATTTTTACCGCCCATTTGCCTCCATAATTAACACTAGTATTAATCTCTAGGAGTTTGATCCTTGCGCTTTCTTGTTCCTGAGTGCATCAAACTGAAAAACTTCGAGCTTCCTTACAAGATCTACATATATTATAATAACACCAGGATAGGGGTGTCTGATAAATGAGAATTAAATTTATTATGCCGATTTTACTCGCAATATAACAATCCAGTCCTGAATTGAAGTCTGAAAGTGCGTAGTTTTCTAAAAGTAACAAAACAGATACAAAGAATTTCGGAAAATAGTAATGTTATAATTGAGTAATGCCTTAAAAGTGATTGTCAAAAGACAATAGGAGCCTGTCTAATAATAATGATGGAAATGGTAGCTCACTAAATTATACTATCTGCCTTCTGCGGTTGCGGTCCCTCCCCCGAAATTGAGTGTCTATATTAGGAACGCCTATTGCGTAGAGAACATTAGCCCTGTGTAATTTTTTAAATGGATAACAATTTATCAGTGAGATTGGTGTTTTTATCTAGTTCTATTCAATAAGCTTTTTTTTACTTTCCTCAGTTTGAACTTAAGTTTTTATACAACGATATTATTTTGACCGGAAATAAGGTAACGTTTGCGTCACATAGAATACTTGTTATAAGCCTTCTGTTGACGTTTCTGGCTATCTAAGTATGAAATTTATTTTTTAAAAGGGAAAAAGGGTTTTGTTTCACAGTTTCGATGGAGGTTCGAAGGCTGCTGCGTTAATAGAACTCTTATAAGTGTTGTGGTTACATGTATTGAATAATATAATCTATAGCAATACTTCAGACTTTTACTTCAGTGTCTTTAGTTCTGATTAGTCAAATTTAACTAGTGATAGCAGTATTATAATATTAAATTTATAATATTTAACTGAACCAGTGCCTAAATCTCAACACTTCATTAATAAGTAGCATAGTTGTTATAACTTTTAAAATAACCGACAAATTATGAATATCTTTCTCAAGCTTCTAAATCGACAACTATATATTTAAAAATTATAATACCAATTCGAAGAAAATAAATAATAATAACTAATTACACTACAATCGATTAAAAACTCTTCAATTTTAACAAAACGGCCGTACACCGTTCGGATCTAATAAAAGGGACGGTACAGCCCATTACCTGGGACCCGAGTCTGCTTTAATCCCTATAATTAGAGTCATCCCACACAGAGTGATTGATAGTGCACCAACATTCTAACAACAAATGGGATTCTGGCCCAGCTTTGAACTCTTCTAGTGATGCTACATTGGTCTCTATGTCGTTATGGCGCAAAAAACTAACATTATATGTTAGCAAGCAGTGCCTTTCCGTTTGGCTATGTTTGGTGTAAGGTTGTTTGATATAGGTACGGGGCCCCTAGACGACGTCACTTTCGAAGATTGCTTACGCTTAAAAATGTATGGGAATAACGTTCGAAATTAAAACATCGAAAAATGATACGTCATTCCCATACATTTTTAAGCGTTAGCAATCTTCGACAGGACCTGTTGTTTACGGGCCCTGAGTTAAATTAGTACGAGTATAACTGGTTTATTCATTTATTTATCTATCTGGGAAACAAACAATTATTATATAACCTTAAATCTACATTACAACTAAATACACAAAAATCAGTCTTGTTTCCATTAAATACTAAGACGTATACATAGCTATAAACTATTAGAAAAGTAATAATAAAGTGAGAAGCAGCCCATAACGACCACTGCTGGCCACAGGCCCCCTCACTCATACGAGAGAGGGTTTATAGAGCATAAATCCACCACACTGCTCCACTGCGAGTTAGCAGGCATAGTGCACAAGTGTACGCTCTATTCCTTTACTCTCTAGTACGATGTGATTGGAATCCGACACATCGTACTAGAGAGTGAAGGAATAGAGCATCTCCGAAGTACGGGGATGGAGCACAGCGCCAACTTCCCAACTTCGGGCAAATATTAAGAAGATCTTAATAAAAAAGTCAATATCGATTTTTTAAGTAGCCCGACTTGGGACTCGAACCCAGGACCTCATGGCTGTGGCCGAACATGCCAACCACTAGACCAATGGGGCAGAAGAGAATATTAGAGTTATTTTATATAAAATACAATGTATATAAAAGGCAATTAAAAAAAGTAGGGAAAATAGTTTAAAATGTAGTATTCTTTTGATTTCTGAACGACTTTTAAATTTAATTGACTTCTAAACGACATTATAAATATCAAATATTTGACAGGTAGGAATAGTTACTGACTGAAATTATTGTTTTCACTGTATTCCAAGCATTTTTTTTCATTTTTACCTACCGTTTAAACTTTCTTTGGACTTCCACAAATGATTGAAAGCCAATATTAGCCAAATCAGTATATTTATATAGATGTGTTTGGTTATAAAATTCATATAAACTAATAGTAATAAATGCAGATATAACCGAAGCCAACAAAAGCGTTTTAAAAAAGAGTTTATCCCGTTCTAAAAATAAAAAATAAAAATAAAAATTTTTAAATGCACATCGCATTATATCACAAAGCACCCCAACTAATTGCTTCGGCCTGTCAATAGCGATTATAAAACATCTAAAAATAATGATGACAAAACATAAGCGACTGCATGCAGTTACCAAAAAGCTTTCATAGCCCCTACAAAAATAGAAGGCAAATTGACAGATGACAAATATGACCGTTAACACTGCGGTCACGGCACCCACACGGCCAATGTAACCTGACCTGTGAAAAAATAAAGGCGGATTTACATTGTGACACATTTACATGTGTATATTTTTACAAGCGAATACCGTAACTTACAAAATAAATAACGAACACATATAATATACATTTGCTTCGTCTGCACTTCATAATAGAGACTGAGCATCAATAAATATGGTTTGAATAGAAAAGGTTATAGTAAGCCATCATTTAAAGGTAGATATATGATGTTGTGGACTTTTTTTTAGAACTTTTAAAGGGGAAGATTTCTTCGTCATTTTACATTATTATTGCGAAACTTTTACCGCTTACGCAGCCCACGTGATAAAGCATACGGTTAAATAAAGAATACGGTTCGTCATTTGACTAAATCGTATTTTTAGAAATAACGGGCTTCCCATTGGTAGATTTCTAAACAAATATATGTATATATGTGTGTATATATATATATATATATATATATATATATATATATAGAGTGGTGAGGAATGAGCTGTGGTCAACGTTATCTACGTATGGGGTGAGCGGTTGTCTGATTCAAGCATTGAAGTCTCTCTATGAGGGTTGTAGTGCTTGTGTCAGAAGAAACGGAGCATACACGGAGTGGTTTCCTGTTGAAAGAGGTGTTCGACAGGGATGTGTTGCGTCACCATTACTGTTGAACCTATTCATAGATAAATGTATGACAGATTTAAAAGAAAGTATTTGTGGGTTAAGAATGCATGGACTACTCATCAAATGTTTACTCTATGCTGATGATCAAGTAATACTTGTGTCATCTGCTAATGAGCTGCAGGAGATGCTAAATATTATGAATGAAGCTTTGAAAGGGAAAGGAATGAAAGTAAATGTAAACAAAACGAAAGTTATGCTTTTTGAACGAGATGAATCTATGATGAATGGCAATATTTTGATAGATGGGGAACAAGTGGAAGAGGTGAAAGAATTTGTATACTTGGGATCTAAATTTACAAAAGATGGAACATGTGAAAGTGATATCGAAAGGAGAGTGAATGCAGGGAATATGGTAAATGGTGCTCTGCATGCTTTTATGAATAGCCAGATGGTGTCTCAAAGGGCTAGACTGGCAGTGCATGCTGGAGTGTTGGTGCCAACACTTATGTATGGTAGTGAAAGTTGGGTATGGCAGAAGAAGCACAAAAGTAAAATAAATGCGGTAGAAATTAGAGCGTTGAGAAGCATGAGTGGATTAAAACTAAGTGACAGAGTAAGAAATAGTGTGATAAGAGAACGCTGTGGTATAAACGAAGACGTAGTGACTAAAATTGAGACAGGTATGCTTAGATGGTTTGGCCACGTAGAGAGAATGAATGAAAGGAGACTGACAAAAAAGATTTATGAGTCAGGAGTGAATGCGAAGGTTGGATAAAAAAACCAAGGCGAACGTTCCTGGACCAAATCCAGGACATTTTAAATAACGGCCAGGTCAAGAGTACTCTAAACCGACGAAGTTGTATGAGGGGTTTGATGAGAATGAAAGAGGCAAAGGAGATATATGCAAGGATCGTGGCAAGCGGAAGGACGTTGTCTTTGCCTAGCCCTATGGGAATGAGGCGTGATGCTATGTATGTATGGTATATATATATATGTTACATATCTAGTTAAACGCGAAAAATTGAGTTTATTAAACTAAAACAGCGGTTGGGGAACTTCTTTAATTGTTACCCCAAAACATTTTTGTGTATGTTGATATTACCCCATAGCAAAGAGCAAAAAAAACGAAATCCCTTCTTTTTAGCATCTTTCATAATATAGCCCCATGATAATTTTGAAAAGAAAACAATAACTAAAAATTTATTTTAAACATATTTTATTCAATTTATCAATGTAATACCTAGTAATACGTAACGGTAATAATAGTAATATTTGTAATATATAGTTGAGGAAAAACTATCGCCCCCACAGAAAATATAAATAAATGATAATATCTCGTTATTTTATAATTCGTATATAATTTTTCTTGTATTATTAGACGAAAAACTAGTTTACATTATTTCGGTTTTATCTCGCTAACACCCACTTGAAAGACCGTTGTTTAAAATTTGAGTTAAAAAAAATACTAACAGGTTTATAAAATAGCAAATTGCTTTTTACTCACAAAAGTTTAATTTTTACCCCCAAAAATGTCGTTTTACCCCATTTAGTATAATTTACCTCGGTTCTCCGACCGCTGGTCTAAAACTATCTCACCTTTGAAATAAAATGAAAATCAGATTTTTAGCAGGGCTAATTTATGAAATTGCATTTTTTTCATTTGTCTTACTTAGGGAGGGACTTAAGTGGACTGGACTAAGGGAAATAATTAAGCGGTTAACCAATTGCCAGTCAGACCACTATCATCTTAAACTTCATCATAACTTACTACCAGGACAAATCACATTCAAGCTTTAACTTTTCAGCAATAATAGAAATAAATAAATGTGGACACACCTTAAAGAAAATGTGATACAAAAGCGTTCGACAAAGAAATAACCTAATGAAAGGCCTTTTTGTATGGGTGGTGATAGTAAATATTTCTACTAGCCTAAATGTGATAATATATATCAAGACATTGTCGTTATAACAAGATAGATGGCAACTGATGTCGGTAACACATTCCTTTGAACAACGGGATTAGAACAGATAAATGCTTTGTATACAACCACCGTCAGACCCATTTAAAATTAAGCTCTGTTGTTATTGAATTGTAGAACAGACAACGTGAAATTATTATAGGAGAAAATACTCACAAATCATGTTTAGTTCGTGTACTTTATTACGAAAGAACAACAAGGACAAGATTTGAAAACTATTGACAAGACTAATCTCTTTTAAAGCAGCCGTTTTCAATATATGGGACTAGTAAAGTGTATTGTATCGAAATAAAGTATGACAACAGTGTCGCAAAGATAGTATTTCTAAATTTCTAATTATCAGGCAACACAGACTTTTTATTCGGTTCTTGAAATCATCAAAATATAGTTCATAAAGACTTATAAACGAATTGTACTTTACATTTATGAGATTCGTCTATATTCTTTGAAATTAGAAGAATATATTATTGTGCATTATATGTATCTTTCCTTTGAATAATTCTTAAAGAAAAAAGTATTATATAGTAGCTATTAAAGGATATACTACTGTAATCGTATGTAATGTATATATTTAGATTATTTCTTACTTGTATTCTGCAAAAGATTAGTAAATTCTAACGGTTTTAAAAGGAAAACAAAATGTTATATTATTTACATAGATTACAGAAATTATTTATCAATTTTTAGTATTAAATATGTAAGTAATAGGGGTTCAAACTTGAAGAAGATAGTGAATACATTTTTTATTGTGAACTTCTAAGCTGCATCCACTATCATAAATGAAAGGGTTAAAATAAAGGCCCGAAATTTTCAGCAGGCATTTAAATACTATTTTATATAATAATAATTTATTATTTTTCATTCATTAAATAGTTAACAGACTTCTCGATATTAATAACTTTAATGATCCGTAACCCTAAAAGCTACCAGAAAGTTGGAAGCCTTGACTCACCATGGTGAGTTAGAAATATTACAGACTGGATATACAGCTATCCGTCATTGTTATCGTAACGCCTTTTAAAAATGGAAGAAAATTATTTGCAAATGAAAAAATATATGTTAAGGAAAAATTATTCTTTTCTTTATTGTTACATTTAATCTGTAGCGCCAGACATAAAGGAGTTGGGTTATAAAGGCAGCAACAATTGAGACAAAGGGCAAAAAGGTTGACCCTTCAGAGTGCATGGGTGTGGCGGGCTTAAATTTTCGCATTGACAGCCGAAACGGCCTCAAGGGACGGTCGAGACTTGCTTTTAGTGCCTTTATTCGTTATGGTTAATGTGGCAAGTAGTTTACGAGTTGTACTGTTATTTGCGACCTTTGGGCGGAGAGGGTGAGTGGAGCAATATCCTTACGTATGATATAATGAAGAATATCTCGGTTTGCCTTCTTGTCTGCCTATTCGGAAAACGACGGAATCCTCTACAGTTTTGCTTATAGTTTAGGTCGAAAACCCTCTTGATATATCCAAAAACTCTCCTTAAAACAAGGTAGATATAAGGCACAGGCCTCCTCACTCCGAGGAGCGAGGGTTTTTAGAGCATAGACCCACCACGGTGCTCCACTGCGGATTGGCAGGCATATACACAAGTGCACTCTTTACTCCTTCACTCTCATAGTCCGACGGACGGGAATCCGACACGACCGGAGAGAGGTCAGGCGCAGGAACGACGGCTTAACGTGCTCTCCGAGGCACGGGGGTGGATCACACCGCCAACTTCCCAACTTCGGGCAAATATTGAGAAAAGCTTAATAGAAAACTCAATATTGATTTTGATTGATTGACAAAATCTAAATATTTCAAAACATTGTTATAATACAGTAAAATTAGAAGTGACAATCACAACACAATATTTATTAATAAATTACACACGGTCGTTTTTTTAGATTTATATGCCCAATTGTAAAGAACATATAAATCTACCAATCAGAGACGTCAAAGCGTTCGTTTGACGCGTCAACTGAGAAATTGGTTTGGCTATCAATCAAATTGCATGAAAATTAGATGCATTGTTCAGTATTGCCGCTCCCTAACAAATGAGGTCCCTTAACAAAATATAGCTTAATTTTTTTGAGTCACGTCTCGTCTTATAACTTAGTAGCTATTCCCGGTGGTTTCACTCATGGAGATATGCGTAAATTCGTTATTTATCGGAACGAATTGTCAATATAATCCACCTGAAGACACAAAAAAAATCAACAACATCGGTCCAGTCATTTTCAGTTCAGTTCAGTGACATCCACACGCAAATAAGAATGTATATAAATATACTAGCTGAACCCGCGACTTCGTCTGCGTGGAAGGTGTTTATGGTAACATTTTCAATAATTTAGGCAAATTAGTTTACAAATAAGAAACATACCCGCACTGCACTTTGAGGGTGGAATTTCCTAAAATTTACTTTTGATACTTTCCATTATGTCAAAAAAAAATTACTATAAAAGATATAGTTTGTAAATGTGAAGTTTGAACTTTTGTTATTAATGAGATAATTTTAATTTTTTTTAATTAACACCCCCGCAACCTCCCTTGCGGATGGAATTTCGTAAACTCCGTTTTTAGCTGACCTCTATTCGGCAAAAGGAATATTCCTACCAAATTTCAAGTCTCCATCCATGGTTCTAGAGATACCGTGATGAATCAATAGATACCTGGATATCTCTTATATATATATAGATATAAAAATATAAGATATATTTAGTTGTTTAGGTTTGACGTCCTCGCTGGCGCAGTAGTCCGAGTACTCGCTTTGCTAGATTTGATCCCCGCTAGGTGAAATTTGACCGTGGCTAGTTACCACCTTACCAGCAAAGACTTACCGCCAAACAAAGAGATTTGTATTCCGGTGCCATGATTTGTTGAAAGTAGAAACCATAAAAGGTAAAGTGTCTCTTAACAGATTAGCGCGCTTCCATCCTAACCTGTCAGCAATGAAAAAAAAAAGTTTTTATTTTACTTTGAAGTCACAGATATGTACAAATATTATAAAGAGTTTATACTTTTGTCTGGTTCAACGCCCAAAATCATTAACTACTGGTCCGAACTCAATTTCTTTTAGGTTCTAGAAGAATTTGATTGGATGTTCAAACTTAAATAACTTAGAAAGTATATTTTACTAAGATTGCCCTGCCGAGTATTGATATCGAGACTTTTGATAGTAAAGCGACTCTTATTGAGTATATACTCGTATACTCAGTAATGACACGAAATTATAATGACAAGATGGTAAACGAGAGTCGATTATCATCCCATTGCTGGGTACAAGCCTCCTAATTGATAAGAGATAGGGGTATGAGTTTTTATAAAAATAAACTATCCGTAAGACTCATTCATGAATGATTTCATATTTATATATAACGAATAAGTACATCTAGGATTACTTCGCCTTATAGTTTCACCTATACACCCCAACTGGTGAGACAATATAACTAATGAAGACGTCAATATTGGTTAGCGTACGGCGTAAGTTAATGCACTTTGGGTTGTCTGAGTATCGCCATCGCGAGATATCGATTACATATACAGAGTATAACATATAAGTATATTAGCGGAAGACGTTCTCAGGAGCAAAACTTTTAACATAATTCCATAAAATATGCAACATTGTTATTTAACGAATGTCGCTCTGATTGTCGAAACCATATTGAACATTGTGCTAAAATTGTGCTGTTTTTATTTGATTAATGCTCGAGCTCTCAGAAAGTTCAGATCCGTTAAGATTTTTTTTTTTTAATATACATATGAGTAAACTCTTATAAAATGAATATTCCTGCATTCCTGTGTGATGCACAACATGATGTGTTCTTGTCTGACTGATACATCATATTATTATGTGTATAGATGCAAAAAATCTTTTAAATAATTTATAAAACTAAGAAATTATGTGACTAAACCTCCATGCGTGTTATAATATTTTATATATAATAATTGTAACAATTCCATTAGACTGTCATCAAAAAACTAATTAACACAAAAACCCGACTGGCCCTATCAGCGACTCTTTTATGATTTACGAGGTCGATTTGGCCCCCAAGTCTCGAGCCAGTGGACAGACGGACTATCTGATCGAAAGCGCAATAAATAATGCCTGGACTGTATTTATCATGGCACCGCCAAATATAAGTAATAGGACGATTTATGTTCAAGAAAAATCTTGGCCCTCCTCTGCGATTACGAGAAAACGACGATCAATTTGACAAGGAGACCAATCTTATAATTTAGTACGTAACAGCTATTGCCATTACTCTTTTATTATGCGACAAGTCGTTTTACAAAGATGTTTCATTACTGTTTCTTTAAATTGAAACAGTTATCATAAAGGAAAATTTAATATTTTGGTATATGGTGGTACTTAACTTCAAACTTTAACTTAGTTTAAAAATTGAACACTCCTGTTCATTCCTATTATGAGTAAGCATTCACCATTTGCACCATAGTCAGCGACCAACGTGGTCGCTGACTATGGGCCTCATTCGGAAGCTCAGAGTCACTCAGCGTGCGATGGAGAGGGCTATGCTCGGAGTTTCTCTACGCGATCAAATCAGAAATGAGGAGATCCGTAGCAGAACCAAAGTCACCGACATAGCCCTACGAATCGCGAACCTGAAGTGGCAATGGGCGGGGCACATAGTCCGACGAACCGATGGACGTTGGGGTCGGAAAGTGCTGGAATGGCGACCCCGCACTGGACGACGCAGTGTAGGAAGACCCCCCACAAGGTGGACCGACGATATAAGGAGGATCGCCGGTAGCCGCTGGAGCCAGGCGGCACAAGATCGGGTCTTGTGGGCATCATTTCGTGAGACCTATGTCCAGCAGTGGACGTCCATCGGTTGAAGCGACGACTCACCATTTTGTAAATCTTCTTATTTATTTATTTTTTAATGAACTTAAACACATTTTTGACTTTGTGTTGCGTGAGTTTCAGCTGCGTTTTCAAATATGAGTTCATTAATTGAATTTAATTTGGGAAAATACTCGTATGTACAGTGCCGTCTATTAACAGCTTATGTAAATGGTTCAAAGGTTTTTTTCTACGGGATGAGTTTAGGAAGGTCTCGTTAGATGGGATAAGACTGAATTTTACTTTCTTTATTCCAGTTTGTTTGTCTGTTTGGGGTTAAAGTAGATATTGGATTTTGAACTGGTGGTATATATTTACAAATCCCGCGTTAACCTATCTGGATTCGACTTCAAATCAGTAACTGCTTTTAAGCGAGATATGAAACTCCCAGAAATCTTTTTACTCTTCGCTTCGTTGCTTATTATGATACAATATAATTTACATTCAT
Source organism: Elymnias hypermnestra (assembly GCA_015832385.1). Lineage (NCBI taxonomy): Eukaryota > Metazoa > Arthropoda > Insecta > Lepidoptera > Nymphalidae > Elymnias > Elymnias hypermnestra. The sequence goes on from JACTOM010000824.1 coordinate 2,033,450, forward strand.
ATGCTTAATTTTAAGTATCTAGAGTCCAGTGACACTATAAAACCGAAATGATTTAATTAAATTCTCATTACTGCGAGGCGTGATAACATCTTGTAGGAAACAATACGTATATGAACGCCTCTAATTACCATAAAGTCGCGAAGGGTTCCCATCACGCTCTGTTGCTCAGGATGAGACATTTCACTACCATACGATTAACATTTATCTTTGGAGTCCAGTGAAACAATAAATTTAAACTGTGATTACATAATTTTGTATTCGTATTGTACATTTACACGAGTTGCAACTTGGAAATTAAATACTCCAATTATATTATCATTCTGCTGGAACGTTTGCGTAAAAACATATACAATATGTTTTTATAAAAAAATCACCTCCTCTTAATTACTACATCATTGTCAAAAGGCATGACCACCGTTAATAAAGTAATTGCAAGTGCCTAAAGTATATATACTTTAAACGACAGACTTTCCTAGATAGATTTAAGATTATATATTATTGTCCTTATTATTTTTTATACTTATATTTGATATGGTATTATGATATTTCAAATCTAGATAATTTGCTTTCCTGAAAGCTTTCATCAGCATAAATCGATGAAGTTAATACGGAAATAAAAAATAATAAAAGAACAAATCCTATTATATAGCCTTTCGGTACATCATTTTATTTTTGTATATTATATTGTAATATAACACAAGATTTGTATATATAGGTCCGTTTATTTGTTCTCATTTGCACGGGGGTTTATATCTCAGAATCTAATAAGTGACTATTTTCTCTGTAGACATTCACTAAACCCTACTTACTTCCTTCCATAGTCATTTGTCGAAAACCCTATTCTGCAACTGTTTTAAATTATTATTGTTTATTCCTTGGAACCTTTGGCTTAGGCGTGTGATTTTCATATATTTTTTTTAACTCCAACAACCAATTTTTTAATGATATCAGTTTTGACAAGGTACTCCTTTCCAAGGCAATAGATTTTGAAATTCCAAAGTATTTTCAATTTCTCATATCAATTTTACATACTATATATCTATTATTTCTAAGATTATTCTTCTTCATTTTTTATAATCATTCATTAAATTTTCTATAATAATAGAGACATTGTAATTATTGAAGTAGATACATTTTAGTTGTTCCATAACTGTAGTACTTTTTGTTATATATTTATTTAGTCACTTTATTGTACACCATTATTACATACTAAGTAGAGTAAAACTTGTACTTTAAGCGGCTTGACAAAAGGCGGTCTTATCGCTTCAAAGCGATCTCTTCCAGACAACCTTAAGAGCAAAGAAAGACAGTAAACTAAAAGGTAGGCGATGTAAAGTGCACCACCTAAAGACATTTTATACTATCATATACTTCATATATATTACTAGTTGAACCCGCGACTTTGTCTGCGTGGAATGTTTTTTGGTAGCCTGGGCGAAATTTACTAAAATTTACTTTTGCTTGATTCCATTTTTTTAATTAACACTCCGCAACCCCCCTTGCGTGTGGAAATTCGTAAAACCCGTCCTTAGTTGACCTCTCCTCGGTAAAAGGAATATTCCTACCAAATTTTAAGTCTTTACGCCTATGGTTCCAGAGATATCGTAATTAGTCAATAGATGCCTGGATATAAACTAATGAAGTCGTCGTTTTCATTTAGAGGACAGTATAAGGTAATGGGATATGTAACAAACTAGTGTTTCGTACAGTACTACATTTTTGGCCAAATTATGTACACCTGTTGGTTTTCAAGTATGTATATAAAACAATTTTATAAGTTCGAGTTAATTAAGTTTAATCTATGCGGTCTAACAACTCTGTAATTGCACCGTGAGGCGGTCACTTTGATTCCATTTGCCTGCACATAGTTACTTTATACAATTAACTTGTGTCTTTTTATTTATAAGTGCCCCTGTGCGTAGCTATGTGCAATTGCATCATAATTTACTATAGTTGTGTAAAATGTTTTACTATGATTATAGAAAAAGCAAGCTTTCCATTCAGTCTTCTGTTCTAAATAAATTTGTAGAGTTATACTATGAAATATGTCAGGAACATTACTAATATACAGAGAAAAACCCACCCAACGAAAACTTATAAAAAATGACGTTTAAAAGAATAATTATTAACTGATTTTCTTGCTGGTATCTTCTTGTTTAAAAGTAAGTAAGTAACAGCCCATTAACGTCCCACTGCTGGGCACCGGCCTCCTCACATATATGAGAGACGGTTTTAGAGCATAGACCCACCACGCTGCTCCACTGCGGATTGGCAGGTATAATACACAAGTGCACTATCTATCCCTTCACTCTCATAGTCCGATATGACGGTAATCCGACACAACCGGAGAGAGAGATCGGGCGCAGGACCGACGGCTTAACGTGCTCTACGAGGCACGGGGGTGGATCACACCGCCAACTTCCCAACTTCGGGCAAATATTGAGAAAATCTTAATAGAAAACTCAATATCCATTTTTGGATTGGCCCAACTCGGGATTCGAACCCAGGACCTCATGTATGTAGTCAAACACGCTAACCACTAGACCAATGAGGCAGTCTTATTGTTTGAATTTTCCTAAACAGTGATAAAATCAGTAACAGTCTGTTTAATGACGATTCAATAGAACTTATACAGTCTACTTGAATTGAAGAATACTGTACAAATAATCCAACAAATAATTTAAAAAATGTCAATTCCTATGTGATCTTACATGAACTTCTTACACTGATTACATAAAAGCTTCAAACTCTGAGCTTTCCATAGATAAGTATAATTCAATAAATAACTTAAAACATGGAAATACTACATTAATATCAGATGTTACCAAGAAGTTCAAAAAAAGTATTTGAATTTAAGTGGCAAAAGAAAATGTTTATAATAGATAAGATAATAAGAACACTGTAAGCTGAGAGTGTAATAGGAGTTGAAGAAGTCACTAAAAACAAGAGAAAAACGTTACGAATTTAGAAAAATTGTATCGAAAGCCAATCTTAAGCAATCGTTATTTCTCAAACCTTGTTTAAACAGTGAGCAGCGGCGGTTACGTTGTTATAATTAAATAAAATCAGGTGAGCTGAACTAATGAATTCAGTCGGCGACACACTAATCACTATGTAATTGTGCGACCGTTTTAATGCTAATGCAACGTCTTCCTGTCCGTGTGTTATTAACCGACTATATCAAAATGGATGACAATTTTGATCGTTCTCTTTATAAAGAACTATATATTATAGAACATTAACGCTTTCTGTTCTATAATATCAAATAAAAGGATTCTACATTCCAGTTGACTTTACAGCACTTTTGTATCGTCAAATACAATCATTCTTTCATGTATTATATCCAATGTACAATGCAACGATGATACTAAAAAGTGCCAAAGATTATTTAATTGTGAGGGTTCCTTAGTTCCTTGAATAGAATTAATAAATAATAGAATATAGAATTGAGAAGAATCCATAACAAACTCAGTCAGTTAATCTTTCTTTAATCGTGATCATTGCAACATAATTTTATTTAAGTTAAATAATTTATTCACTCGTACGCTCATATACATATTTTAGTAATACGTATCATTAAATTATACATATCATAACAGCTAAGAGAAGAACCGAGCTGAAGTCAATAAATAACTTATGAATAGGATGGTTTGAACAGGAAAGTGCCGTGTCTTCACTGAATTTCAAGGTACTGGTAGAACAGTCAAAGTCAAAGTCAAAATATCTTTATTCAAGTAGGCCTATTACAGCACTTTTGAATCGTCAAATATCGTTTTTTCTATATATTATTTAAATGAATGATTGATGATAACATTAAAGAACAACTTACAATCTAAAGTTACGAGGGTTTCTTCGCGCCCTGGTCTGAGAAGAGCCCACAACAAACGCAGTCGGGTGTACGTTTTTTTTTTGTTATCATCATTACAATATATATATAAAAAAAATTCTATATCTATATACATATAGAGCAATTCATTCACTCCTACCCTTTTTTGTCTTCTAAGTATTCTTTCAAATAATAGAATGATTTCTCAATTAGTTTTCTTTTAATAAAAGATTTAAATTTATTAAGAGACATCTTTGTAACTTCTTCTGGGAGCTTGTTGTAGCAACGTATACAGTTACCCTTGAATGACTTGTCAATTTTATGTAGCCTACTAGAATTTACAGCAATTTTATTTTTATTTCTTAAGTTATATGAGGTGCATTCACTTTTCTTCCTAAAAGAGTCAATATTTTTATGGACGTACAACAAGTTTTCTAATATATATACGCCGTGAACTGTCATTATTTTTTTTAATAGCAACAATATGTAGTTGCTTTTCGGTACAGGCCAAGGCGGAGTGGAGTGGCGTGATTATAAAACACAGCCAATTTCTATCAAGCTAAATTACACTAGTTCTGCAGATGACATCCATTTAATCGTGTCTATTAAATGAACATATAAAGCTTCTAAAGTCAGTCAGTCATGTTTTTTTATTTGATTGAAATTGTTTTGTTGTTTGAAATAGTTTTAATTCTCCGTCCAAAAGAAAAGAAACTTCATTTGCTTATATTATAATATATATATATATATATATATATATGTTTTGTAAGTCAGGTATGTCTGAGTAAACTAAAAACCAACCCAATCTGAATACACAAATGTACCTCGCGTAAGGTTTAACGAAAATTTTCCCTACCGTGCCTGGATGCTGAATGGAAGCTGGTCTTGTATGAGGCGATGTACCTTGTATGATTTCTACGGCGGTACGTCTTTGCTGTTAGGGTAGTAACTAGCCACGGCCGAAACCTCCCACCAGTCCAGACTTAGACAAATTAGAAAATACAAATTTCTAAATTCGCCCCAACGGGAATCGAACCCTCTGCTAACAAAGCAAGTATTCGCACAATTGTGCCAACGAGGCCGTCAAAAGAGGCTTTCTAAATAATAAAATTATACATCCTATAGGTTTATTTCACTCTTCGCATTAGAACTTAATAAACAGCTTAACTGAACCTTAACGTTGCTAGTGTCATTATCATACATCAACAAATGTCATAATGGACATAGCCTTTGGCGCAGCGGTTGTAACGTCACTTAATCACAGCTGGTTCGAACCCTGACAGGGTCAAAGGCCGACTGCCGTGTGAACACGCGCAAACACGCTTTGATGTGTCTAAGTCATAGAAATGACATATTATTCGCTTATGGTAATTGAGTACAGACATTAACATAACAAGTATTTTTTTAAATTAAGACAGACACGCTTGACTTGGGGAATAGTAAGCTGATGAATGCGTGACGAGAGTTGTGAAGAAGTGGAGGAGGTGCAAGTGTGTGATGATAGAAAGAGTGAGAATTACGTTTCGTATAGTAGAATTTGGATCACTAACTTATTGAGTGTTTTGATATCTGTATATAATTATTCATGTCTATTTTAATATTATAATGAGCACAAATTTTAGTTTTTGCATGTTTGTAGCGTTTTCACACAAAAACTACTGCTTCACCATTAGAAAGCTGCCTTTTCACTGAGCGTTAAAAGCTATATTACTTTCTCAAAAAAAAAAATTGGGTTCCCTGCGCAAACATTAATGATAGATCAATAAAATGTTCTATAAAATTATAGAACGTATTAATATCTACAAAAAGTCCTGGATATTATATGTCCAACTACTATAATTATACCGTTATAATTACTTATTTTTATTTTAAAAATTTAATAAAAGTGCCGATAATAATCAAACCATATTATTCGTACCTCTGTATTAATCCTTATCCTATTAAATGTTTTGATAATTGTTACAGATTATTAAAATCGGACATTCCATTCAAAAGATATAACGAGTTTTAAAATGTCAATCTAAAGAAAATATTGTATCCCGGGTCGAACTCCAGAGTATCCAATGTGGTGTATAGAAAGTTCTGGGACAGTAAAGTGTTACAAATAAATGTATTCTCTAACATGAAGAAAGCTTTGCACTCTGAATTTTCGTTTTTATTTTAAACAATTTGTTATAATCAAACTTAAAATTACTAGACAGTTTTTTTGAATACCTCCAGAGAATTCAAAATTTGCTAATGTCGGACTTTTTACGTAAATGGTATTACGAATTTAAAATTGTATTTGGATATATATTTCTTGTGAAGTAAAATCTGTACATTGATTAGATTATAAATGTGTGTATCTAGTGTATCTGAAAGGAAGTAAATAAAAACTCAGTGAAATATAACTTTTATGAAAACAAAAACAAATCTATAGTCCGACTTAATAGACTTTTGCCACTCAACAAAATTTTACGACAAGTCATTTGCAATCAGCGCTATTAATTTATGGAATAATCTTCCACTATCTATTAGAAATGCAAGATCTCTGGAAATATTTAAAAGGCAGGTAAAACTTTACTTGTCACTTTGTAGTTAAGACGATTATTAATTGACTTTCACTTATGAAAACCTTTAAAAAATTTTTCAAGACATTTGTATATTCTTATCTATATATACGAGTATGTTAGTTATGTATTTATATGTGTATGTATGATCTATATGAAATGTATATATATTTGTATGTATATATACATATTTGTATTTGTATATATGAGTAAGTTTATTATATGTATTTATGTTTAGCCTACACCACCTACCACATTGCATTTAAGCAATATTTTTAACCCAAAGGTTGCCTGGTAGAAATCGCTGCGTAGCGATAAGGCTGCCTTCTTGTACATTTTTTTTCTCTTTTACCTTGTTTCTGTTCTATATTTCTTGTGTGGTGTACAATAAAGTATTTTCTATCTATCTATCTAATACACTTTTCACTGCCACGAGATCGATATATACGCGGGTGAAACCGCGGGGCATTGCTAGTTCATTTATAAATGTAGATAAAAAGATCGGATCTTTTATTTTATTAGGTACTTTCACAAAGACCTTATGCTTGTACAAAAAGGATACGGTTTAATAGCGAGCACATAATTACTCGCAAGTTCATTACTGGGCCAATATTAAAGCGGCGCAGACAAAGAATTAACAATGTATGGGGAACGCTTCTTAGATATATCGGCCTTTGAGCCTAAAGCCTGGAACACACTCATTGTCATATATTATTTGTTATTTAAGATTCCGAATATGTATATATATGTCGGAGTGCAGTAGCCTGTGGAACGCTGGCGTCATCTATATATCGGTGACAGAGTCGTGTGTCGTGAGCCGACGGCGGACTTGCTGGTTCTCGGGTGACGGTCCGCCAGAGCGGTCGACTATTGAAACTGTCGCGTTCCTAGCTATTATAATTAATGAGTTTGTGTAAATTGACATCGGGAACATTAAGTGATTGATCATTATAATCTGAGTTGATTAATAAAGTGTTTGATTTAACGCCCACAGTATGGAAATTGAATTATGAGTGTCACTAACGATGATGTCGGCAGAGAACCCTATGCCCATGCTTTATGCTTCTTCTCCTTCTCTCTTATTCTTCGACGCGTGGGTTCTCGTTCTCATACGTTGCAGGTTCAAACCTTGGACAGACACCGCTAAATATCTTATTATAAGAAGTAGCTTGCGTTCTTGATTGTTTTTTTTAATACATCATTATGCTTTTCAGTGAAGGATGACATTTTGAGGAAAGCTGCATATCCCGGGATTAATTCTGTGCTTGTTAACCAAATCCTCTTTCTAATGAGTAAGAAAGCCTGTACCTAGGGGTGGGAGGTTAAAACTCTACTTCATTTGTATATAAATACTATTGGCAAAGTGGTTCCATTTGCAATGTGGAGGCTCAGTAAGTACGGATTTTGACAAATTGCCACGTTATGGGAACTACGCGGGTGGCATAAATGAATAGCTAGTATTAAATATATGAAAAAAACTTGATTTAAGTGCTGATCTTCCTTTTATATTATTCAGTAATAAATCATTTCTAGTTGGGTATAATTTTAATAGAAAAGCTAGAGCTTTCAGGAACTGAAATGAGTAGAAAAAAGTTTAAGGGGTTAAAAATACCATTAATAAATATCTTCAATATTATTCAATGAGGTTTGATTTTTGTGACAATCTGGCCCTTAATTTAGAATATCCTACTGGCCTGTGTTTATATAGCAATACAATAAAACAACTAATAAAGAAATCTTATGATTAAAACAAAATTAATTATTATCTACAGCCTAAGGATTTTTTTATGTACAATAAAAGTAACAAATCTAAATACAACACAGAGAGTTATTAAAAAAATGTAAGTAAATTGTACTGCAGAGTAAGTTGTTTAATAAATTATTCATTCTATGCAATTTATTTAATTCTCGTGCTAAAATATGTGTTCTAAGCTTAAGTCTTATATTCAAAGTAATTTTCACCGGCCGTAGGGTTATATCGTTATTGCTTAGTGATTGTCGTCACTTTTTATGATACGAGCTTGTCGATAGCCAACTCAGAGATGTTTATAGCACAACACGGGTTTTCTCATCTTTACTGAAAACACAATGTACATATTTTAGAACTGACGAGTATATAATAAGTATTCATTAAAAAAAAGTTATTAAACATATTGTTATAAATCGCTCAGACAATTAGATATGTTATGAAGCTTACATAACTTTAATTGCTGAAAATATGAGGCATAATTTTAAATTGTAGCTGGTCTCGGTAATTAAATAATAATGTTCAATTCTATCTTTCCCCTAATCGACGAGAGTGGACTTTAGGAAGAACTTTTCACTGAAAAAAATTTAATGGGCATATAACATCATTGCCGAAATGGTGTAACTGTTTCAGTATTACTAATAAGGTAAGTCACTACTTACCATTATGCCCAATAACTTCCCATTGCTGAGCACAGGCCTCCTCACTCATAGGAGAGAGGATTTTAAAAGTTTAGACCCATCCAAGCTGCTCTACTGGGGGTTGGCAAGCATAGTACATAAGTGTATTCTATATGCCATTACTCTCATTGTCCGAATTTACGAGAATCCGACGACGACAATCAGAGAGAGATCGGGTGGAGGACCGACGGCTTTACGTGCTCTCCGAGGCACAGGGGTGGATCACACCGCCAACTTCCCAACAGTGAGCAAATGTTGAGAAAATCTTAATGGAAAACTCAATATCCATTTTAGAATTACCCTTACCCAGGACTTGAACCAAGTACCTCATATCTGTAGCCTAATTTGGTAATAGTGCTACAAGCAAATTTGTTAGTCGTTTTTTTTTTCTAAAAAGTCTGTAATTAGAGGCTTTAGAGACTGGTAGCCATTTTCTCAGGATAAAACATAACTTACCTTAGAACTATTAAGGGCCTGAAGCCCATAAAATTAAGATAATTAGAAGTCATCGTGTCATTTATCTTCTAGTACTTGAGTGGTAAAAATCTATAATAGAGTCTTATTTAACTGAGTCCAATAAAAAACAGGTAAAGTTTTATTCTTACAATATCTTTGTGGCTATAGAAAATATATGTTCTATATATGGTTCATAATAACTACATCTTGTAATAGAGCCTTTGTTTTTCTATGGCTCATTCTGATATTAAGGATATAATTGCAAAGATAAACAATTTTCGCTTTCTGTAGAATTTCAGTATATATATGACACCGCTAAAAAACTAGAAGTGAGACAATATATAAGTTAATATGTACGCATAAATAAATTAAACACACAGCAGTCCCCAAATTCCTGTTATACAAGCCATTAATAATTACTAGAAACGTTAACTGGTAATCATAGTTTTATAATCAATCAACATCAAAGTTATTAATTTGTGGAACTTTTACATAAACGCATGTCATAACTCATAAAGTCATATATGAGGAACTGGTTTTTTTTCTCCTTTTATACGCATGATGCTTGAGTTATTTATTTATTCGATCTAAATTATTAAGACAGCGTGTTTTAAAAGGTTACGTTGTTACGAAAGAATGTTTTTTTATGTCACTGAAAACAGTCAGTCAAATACTAGTTGCGATTCGCACCCCGGGTCGAAGCTATAATAATTATATACATATAGCTAAAAAGGGTTTTCTATTATATTTTTTGCCAATTTATTTGTAAATTTTATATACTTCGGAGACTAAATGAAACTACCAGTCATGTGCTCTCTCCAATCATATTCGGAACACTCGTTTGAATAAAATTTGGTAAGAATATTCCTTTTGTCGAGTTGAGGTCATGTTTCTTATTTGTAAAACAATTTACCTAAATTAATGAAATTGCTACCCAAAAAGTATTTCACAAAGACGAAGTCAGGGGTTCAGTATATATATAAGAGATATCCAGGTATGTATTGACCCCTCACAATATCTCTGATATCTCTGGAACCATAAGGCGTAGAGACTTGAAATTTAGTTGGGATCTTCCTTTTGCCGAGATGAGGTCATGTTTCTTATTTGTAAAACAATTTGCCTAAATTCATGAAATTGCTACCCAAAAAGTATTTCACGCAGACGAAGTCACGGGTTCAGCTAGTCTGTGTATATATTTATATAGAGCAAAACAATAAGTGTACTTCTTATTATTGACCCAGTTTAATGAAGTTTTCACTTCTCTCGCGTGGTCTTACACAAACAGCAAGAGTTTTTTTTTATATAATATATACCTTATATATAACAGTTGCTTTTAGTGTTAGTATTTTATATATAAATTTTCCACTTAACCCTATCGTGACGATGTTAGGTAACTGACTTCCTTCCGCCGAGCTACTAGCGTGGCGTTTTACACATGGATACCGTCCAACGTCCTTCCTTGTTGTGAAATATAACGTGGCCTTATTTCATAAATCACGAATGCAGTTTTTGTTTCAATATACGGTAATTTATATGCAANTTCTTATTTGTAAAACAATTCGCCTAAATTCATGAAATTGCTACCCAAAAAGTATTTCACGCAGACGAAGTCACAGGTTCAGCTAGTCTATGTATATATTTATATAGAGCAAAACAATAAGTGTACTTCTTATTATTGACCCCGTTTAATGAAGTTTTCACTTCTCTCGCGTGGTCTTACACAAACAGCAAGAGTTTTTTTTATATAATATATACCTTATATATAACAATTGCTTTTAGTGTTAGTATTTTATATATAAATTTTCCACTTAACCCTATCGTGACGATGTTAGGTAACTGACTTCCTTCCGCCGAGCTACTAGCGTGGCGTGTTACACATGGATACCGTCCAACGTCCTTCCTTGTTGTGAAATATAACGTGGCCTTATTTCATAAATCACGAAAGCAGTTTTTGTTTCAATATACTGCAATTTATATGCAAGAAAAAATCATTATATCGTCAAAAACTATATAAAGAAGTGTGTTATTAGTCAGCAATGAACATTATATGACAAAACGGTACAATAAATAATTATTAATTGCTAAATAGCTTATCGTTTGAAAATCAGGAACTCCTGAATTCGTGGTAACAATTAAATTTTATAATAAAATTAAAAAAGGCCTTTTCGAAATGGAACTTCTTTGGGCGCATGAGGGCAAAATTTTTACAAATGAAACGCATCATTAACGTCACGAAGATGTGCAGCGTTTTTTATGATGATTCGTTTGAAGGTAAGGCATTTCAATTTGCCACTCGTCATTTAATAATTTAATACACCATTTTTCATAAAATATAAAATAACGTACGTGCGTACAAAGTACACATGTCAGAGGTGAAATTTTCTTTGGCAAACAAATTTTTCAGTCTTTTTTTCTATAAAATTATATATAGTCTTTTTTATAAAAAACTAGGTTTCCGAGACTTAGAGTGATGGGAAAAGGAACATATGTTAGGAATTTGATGAATTTAATTGTCATTAAAATATTAAGTGTCGCAAATTAATACAAACAGTTAATTGATATCTCAAATGACTAATTGTGAATAAAATACCACGTGTTTTTTGTCAATATAAGAAATTATTGGTACAATTTTATTTTTGAATTGAAAATTTAGAAAAGTGTGTTTATGAAACATTTTTATTTTATATTTTATGAAAAATAGTATATTAAATTATTGAATGACGAGTGGCAAATTAAAATGCAACATAGGTAAGTAGCAGCCCATTAACGTCCCACTGCTGGGCATAGGCCTCCTCGCTCATATGAGAGAGGGTTTTTAGAGCATAGACCCACCACGCTACTCGACTGCGGATTGGCAGGCATAGTACACAACTGCACTCTCTATTCTTTCACTCTCATAGTCCGATGTGACGGTAATCCGACACAAGATGAGAGAGATCGGGCGCTGGACCGACGGCTTAACGTGCTATCCGAGGCACGGGGGTGGATCACACCGCCAACTTCCCACATTCGGGCAAATATTGAGAAAAACTTAATAGAAAACTCAATATCGATTTTTGAATTGGCCTGACCCGGGACTCGAACCCAGGACCTCATGTCATAGTCGAACATACTAACCACTAGACCAATTAGGCAGTCAAACGCAACATGTTATTTGTAAATATTAAAATTATCTAACCTTCAATCTAATTAGCATATAAAAAGCTGCACATCTTCGTGCCGCTAATAACGCGTTTCATCCGTAAATATTTTACCCTCATGCGCCTTAAGGAGTTTCACTTCAATAAGGAAACGTGCTTACTAAGTTCTACAGTACTAGAATACATCATTATAGCCATGGTTGTTATAAATCCACTTAGACTACAAGCAAAGACACTCGTGTAGGGCAATTACTATGATATCGCCGAATCATCCGGCGACTCAGGTGACCGTTAAGACAATCAAGTGCTCCTACTTCCTGCATTACATGAAGATAATACATAGAAATTGTATATTAAAGTCAACTCATAAATATGTATATGTTTCGGTCTGTGGTCACACAAAACGTTGCACAATCTCCCGTACGGATGGCCCCTACGATGAACACAGAAATCGCTTGAGTTGTTCGTATATGTTAACATTTTTATCAAGTTACAATAAATTGTTTTTATGTAAGTTTAATACGTATTATTTCTGACAGGTTGGTGTTTTACTATCATCTCTCCTTATAGTAAATGATGATACAGTCTGAGATAGCTAATCTAGTAATCTACTTGTATAAAAGAGATATCCAGGTATCTATTGACTGATCACGGTATCTCTGGAACCATAAGGCGTAGAGACTCGAAATTTGATAGAAATATTCCTTTTGACGAATAAAGGTCAGCTATGAACGAATTTTACGAAATTACACCCGCAAGGGGGTTGCGGGGGGGCTAACTATTGACTCATTACATATGGCGTAGAGACTTGAAATTTGGTAGGTATATTCATTTGCCGAGTAGAGGTCAACTAAGGACGGATTTTACGAAATTGATTGAAATTCGGTACAGCGATAATCTAGAGCCTGAAAAAGGACTATAAGCGCTTTGCAGTAATACACAGCAAATAACTTATTGAAGTATTTATACGTATGTTATTAATTTGTAAAGAAATTTGCCTAAATTAATGAAACCGCGACCCATTCAAACCACTGAAAAATCATTCAACGCAGACAAAGTCGCGGGTTCAGCTTGTATAACTATATATATAGGTACATCTTTTATAACAATTTTTACAAACTAGCCCTGTCTATAATCGAAATCATAAGCTCTGTTAGCAAAACAAGTAATGCAGCTCATCAAACTATAAGTAGCAGTCCATTAACGTCCCACTGGTGGGCACAGGCCTCCTCACTCGCATGAGAGAGGGTTTTTAGAGCATAGACCCACCACGCTGCTCCACTGCGGATTGGCCGACATNTTAATAAACCACGAAAATTTAAGTTTAAAACAATTAGCAAATAACTTATTGAAGTATTTATACGTATGTTATTAATTTGTAAAGATTTTGCCTAAATTAATGAAACCCCGACCCATTCAAACAACTGAAAAAACATTCAACGCAGACAAAGTCGCGGGTTCAGCTTGTATAACTATATATATAGGTACATCTTTTATAACAATTTTTACAAAGGATCGTATCGGAATTCAAACTAGCCCTGTCTATAATCGAAATCATAAGCTCTGTTAGCAAAACAAGTACTCGCTCCATTATGCAGCTCATCAAACTATATGATTTGTTTTTTGATAATTCAAATAGTAAGGGATTACTTATATTTTACGAAATAGTACATCTATTGTCTAAAGATTACAATCATTTTTTAACTTCACCATTTCAATAGTATTTCATTCATATCACAATGTATATTTAAGTTTTGTATGTTATGTATATTCTGATCGTTCTTCGTTATATTTATTAGCTATTTTTGTATTTTAATAAAAATAAGTCAAACCAGTGAAATGTACCTGGATTTAGACAAAACACATTGAAATATGAAGTTACAATCCTAACACCATTTGTTTTCACTTACTTTTAAAGTAATTTTGGTATTACTTTATCTCATATTTTTCATGCATGCTATCAATCAGTTGGACTCAAAAAGTCATCAAAGCAGAAGTTTTGAGACGAGTCGGTCAAAACCGCAAGCTATTGCAGACTATCAAAATCAGGAAAGTTGCCTAATTTAGTTATATTTTCAGACACGAGAGATATATCCTGGTGTTGCTTGTAATAATGGGCAAAATTTTCGGAAAACGCAATGTTGGCCGCCGCAAGAAATCGTGCCTCCTTAACATTCGTGAGTCGACTGGTGTCACAGGCGCAACCAATTTATTTCACCTCGCCTGAGATCAAAACAGATTCTCACAGCTGATATCCAACCTCCAGTATTTGGAGAGGCACGAAAACAAGAAGAAATGAAAAAAACAAAGCCTGCTCTTGTTCCGGTTATTGAGAGAATATCTGCAAACATTAGTAACTCATAATAATTTTCTTTAAAATTATGTGATCGCAATGCGACTCTACTGCCTTACTGTGCGCTATAATATTGACGTACAGTGCCGCCAGGCCACGGCGTAATAGAAAAAGTGATACGCGGCGCACCGCACAAATACATTCTTATCGTCGTTTGTTCTACGTGTATCCAATCAAACAATGACGACGACAAGATAACTATCGTAATAGTATTCTAAGCCTTCATTCGTTAAGTTACGGATTATTCTTGTGAAACAACGTAGAGGGTCATCACAAACTTTGCAGTATTCTCGTATATCTGAATAAAGAAATGCCGGGTTGTATATGGTGCCGTGTTTTTCTCAGTCGACAATAGCTCAACCGCAAAGAGGCACTTCTATAGAATTTGTTATTGAATGTCAATTGAACTTGGTTTTCCGCTGCATTTGCTGTTTATATTTCTTATATGTTAATTGTATTTTAAAAGTATACCATATATTTCTTAGCTGATCATGAAACTTCGTATCGCGAGAAAATTTGTGGCATGGGGCATGAAAGAAATCTTTGGGTTTTATTGTCAGACCCAAATATACACAAAAAAATTCATAAAAATCAGCCAAGGCCTTTTTAAGAATTCTATAACAACACTGAGACTCTAGATTTTTATATGTTAGGTATATGTATTTTGTGCTTTTCTCTCTCCCACAAAGTTTGTTATAAAAATTAAATTATCTGTGCCAAGAACTCTTCTAGTTTATACGAATTTACCTGATATAATTTACGATATATAACATACGTAATCAAAGCCAAAAATCAATTACTAAATTATCAAAATCGAATATATCTTTATTCAAGTACTCCAGTGCGTAGAATAACATTTTTAGTGGTCTACTATAATAAGTAGTGTATAAATCGCCCGCCACAAACACGGCCAGGTTTTCATTATTGGATTGCATACATACCGGTGTCAACCAAAAGAAAGGGCTCAACTATAAGTTTTTCGTGTTTTTTTTCTAGGTTAAGATGGACCGTACTTTGACAGGAAAGTTAAGAGTTTGCCATTACAATCAAACACATCAAATATATGAAGAATCATCGGCTATTAGTAGAACTGATCAAAATAGCGCCGACAAAGCGCACGACTTGACAGCTCCATGTACCCTCAAAAGCTAATTAATAAACAGATACAACCACTTAAGATAAGTAAAAATGTATTTTCATCCCAAATGGCACCGGATACAGATTATATCGGCATGACAAAGCGTGGCGCTAAGAAAATGTCCAACTTATCAAACGAAGTTAAACTTTATACCAATAATAACAGAGTACAATTTCAATTGAATTATTTCGGCGTCATCCCAAATAGTTATCTCGCAAGCGATATTGAACTAAAATAATAAAGCAATAAAAGATATAAAGCAATGACGTAATTCCCTCAATGACGGCACGCGGTTTGTCAGCAAAACAACTGGTTAATGAAGTTTCGACTTAAAATGTATAAATTTAGTGTTGATTTTAAAGTTTTTGAAACTGAAGTACTGTGTAAGAATCAATGTTAACTACTTTAAAAGCTTCATCCAGAATCTGAAGTGCAGGTACGGCTTCTGTCTCCTAAAATAAACAAATTCAGATAAGTTTTCCAAAATACTTCTTTGGGATGACTCGTTACTATGTATGTTCTTAGAATGATGTCGTCATGCACTCAGCAAAACGAATTATATTAATTCATCTTACACTTCCGCTTGATGTAATCGTACTATATAAAAGATCATATCATTCAATATTTACCTTTAACACAGCATGATAAATGTGCGAATATTCGCCACGCAAGCAGGTGGTCTTAGGTTCGAATTTCAGTTAAATAATGATAATATATAAAAACCTTAAATCACCTTGATGATGAAATATCATTTTATATACTCCTTTTTGTATTAACGTAGGTTTTAACCCAGTAAAAGTTTAGTTTATACTGAACTAAAGCAAAATTAACTTCCTTTTTGGTGAAGCAGTTTTAATTAACCTCTTATGATAAATTCTTTAATATTACATCGGTAGAAAATCGTCGTTGGCCGTCTGATCAAGTCTTTTTATTCAAAATTTTAAATAACAAAATAGACTGTCCAAATATTCTAGCTCATATTAACTTTTCTGTGCCACGAGTAACACGTTTCACTAACTTCAAACTATTCATTACAAAATTATATATGACGAATCTCGGTGCTCACAGTGTTTCAGAAAGGATATGCTGGGAACAAAATGAGCTACTCGAGTTGACGTCCACTCCTCCTCTCTTCAAGATTACAAGAAATCATTGCGTCAATTTAGTAGTGAAAAAACGACTTAATGTACTTATGCTTTCTATTCTTATTTTTATTTTCAAAATTTAGACGTAGACTTTACTTTTCCGTTGTAACTTTCACATCACATCAGTGTAATCTACTACTCTCATTTACATTGTTAAGTTGTTTTAAATGTAAACTTGGATTTACGCCATAAATATATTTATTTGTTATAATATGTTTATGTGTATAATCTGTTGGTAAACCTATTAAATAAATAAATATCACCATATGGTATGCCAAGAAAAATATATTTTTTTTAAACGTAACGCAGAAAACGAAACAAAATTTATCTCACAAAGTCCATACTCAAATGTAAAACATATTGTATTCTTATAAAAAATATATACTAATTACACTCTCCCTGTATATTTATTCATCCACTGAAATTCTAATACTTTATGACAGCTCTTTGATTTTATAAATTAAATTTATTTTGAGAATAATTGTAAAGTACCATCACTTGAAAGCTCACGTGAAAAGTTTAAGGGTTACTTGTACGTATTTATTTGAAGTATTTCAGGCTTGATGTTGTAAGATTTTTTACACTGCCCTTTTTCTTAATTATATATCTTTATTTCCAATAACCAGTAGTTATCCGATAATATGAATAAGTGTCGTTAAATAGAGTTCAGAGAAAATTAAAAATACGATTGCTTATTGGCAAAATATCAGGAATTTGCTGTACTTATATATTAATCATACATATAACATGCAATATAAGATGATTACTCAATTTTAGGTAAAAGCTGTAAAAGAGACAATAATAACAAAAAAAAGCCTAATTAAAGAGCAATCGACCACCCTTGACACCGGTCAGTGTAAGTAATCCCAGATTATGCGGGTATGTACCGTCGGCATAATAACATAAAAAATACTAAAAAGAAACTGAAATTACGAGGTCTCGCGGCGCAATGGTTCGAGTACACTTTTTGCAAGCATAGTTTAGGCTAAATTTGTGAATCTGTTATTCTACTTTGCCTGGGCCTGGACTGGTGCAAGGCTTTCGCTGAGGATAGATACCACCCAATCAGCAGAGACGTGCCGCCAAATTGTGTTCCCGTATAATGCAGGAACCGTAAGAGGTAATTTTCCTCTTACTGGGTTAGTGCGCTTACCTCTTAGAGAGTGTTATTACGTTCAAAAGCTAACCTGTCGGTAATAAAAAAATTAAATATATCTGAAATTCTGAAATATGTATTTATATTCTTCACGAGGGTATATTGGCAAACGACCACAATATATAAAATATTATCTTTTAGACATGACTGAACTCCTAAACACATATACAATATATATATATATATTGTATATTGTATATATATATATATATATATATATATTGTATATTGTATATATATATATATTACTTAGTGNATATATTGTATATTGTATATATATATATATATATATATATATTGTATATTGTATATATATATATATTACTTAGTGTGTAATACAATAAATAAATAAACAAGGTTTTCCCGGGAGCCTGCCTGTGCTTTAGCTGGTAAGCCACCCTGGGACTTGGACACAGAGGTGTGAGCCTACCTGAGGCGTGCCACGAGTGTCGCTGCGCCGTTGACACGGCCTAACACACGCTTGAAGCGTGCCCAGCGTGGTGTGCTACGCTCTCCTTTTGCGGGGATGTCATGACGCGGAAGGTGATGGCGAAACGGTTGAAGGAGGCGGCCGTGACCACTTCGATCGTTCGCAGGAGAAGGCCGAGACGGAGGCGAGAGGCCCACGACCGCCGTCTACCTCCTTATTGGTGACCTTTGGGTAACGGATTCTTTGCCCAAAAAAGAGTGGTGGTTAAAAAAAACCAGGTCTCACTATGTGTTATGTTTATTTATTTATTGTATATTTTAATAGGCGATACATTTAGCTTGTATTTTTTTTCCTATGCAACTTGCTATCGGTCTTTGCACTATGATCATGTAAGTTGAATGGAGCTTGGGATTTTGCGATGTAGGGCCACTATTCCGCTCAGTTTCTCACCACATCTTCTCTTTAGTCTTTTGATGGGGTTTTCATGTATTTGGTTTATTTGGCATCTCCAGATCACCAGGGACGAACGCAAAAGTTGACCCCCTGCTGCCTCACTCGAGGATGAAGTGGATTCCACTGGGTTTTGGTGGGTATGGCGAACCTCCCCCCGTCAAGTTCCATATAGTCCTACCTTACAGATTTGGGTTTGTGTTTAAAAGCTTTTCCCAGCGAAAAAAAGACGTCTCCAAATACTCGTGGATTTCCGTGTTATGAGCTTTCCTGTAAAGGTTTTTTAAAATTAAAAATATTATGATAAAATAATTTTAATAATAATACAATTACTTGTTTTATTTGCGCACTCTGCAATGGACTTATTCGTGTAATTTCGCGATAATAGCCCTGTCAATTGACAGTAACACTGTTTTTGCTGGGGGCACGTCAGTTAATATTACCGAGCACAGGGTTGTTCGATAAAGGTTAAATATGTACAGCCCTGCGGAATTTTATTTCGATTCGATTATTTTTTTTTTTATTGAGACGTTCAAAATTTATTCTATTGGATAAGATCTAACAAAACTAACTTTAAATTCAAAATATTCCTTATTCTAAAGTGGTAACAAAACTTATCAAAATGACTTGAGGGTGTATACTTGAAAAGAAACAGATTTTTAAAGAATAAATATTTGTATTTAAGAAAGTAATTTTTTCACATATACGACGTATTTTTGATATTTAGTTGGGAAGACGTTAGATGTTTATCTAAAGTTAATCTAGGAGGAATGTCAAGAGAATTTCTCTTTATACAGAAAGGGCAAGGGCGGACACTTGAGGTCGTCTTAAGTAAATCGGACTAACTACAGACTGGTATAAGTTAACATTTGCTACAATTATCTTTAAAAACAATTATCCCAATTTATATTTAATAATGAAGTAAGTTTTAATAATAGCTATACGCACTTAAAACAAAACTTGTCATTTTGTTTAATAATGTCCGCTAAAAACTGATAAAAAATCGTTATATCCTAAGTATTACAAAGTAAAAAAAAATGTTTTAAAATAGTCGTGGCGAATAAAACATGAATAAAAATATTCACAAATGCTATAACAAATCTATTTTCATCGTCACACTTTTGGTTTTACAGTAAAAACTTTTAAATAAATGGTTAAAATCACTAATGAATGAAATAATAAAACTTGTAACCACTTGATCTTTTTACAGGATTAAATTTTTAAGAAATTCGTTAAAGAAAGAAATCAGAAATGAATTGTTTCCCTTTTTGAAATAAATAATGAAACCTATGATTAACCATTGTATTAATAAAATTTTCCTTAGTAAATAAACGCTTTTCCCGTAATTATTTTTAATAATTTTTATAAACAAACTTATACCATATCGGATATATTATACAGAGGTCTTTAGACCGCAATCAATGTCTGTAGTGAGTGGCACATGACACACCACCCTCTATTGTCTAATTAGATATACTACACTACATATATATTACTTTGGAGGAATAGTGACACAAGTAAAAAAAAACTTATAGGAAAATTCGTATACAATAAAACAAAATCAAAATAATACATTCTTCATTAAAGTAGGCTCAAGAAACTCCGTTGGTATTAAATCTATCAGCGGTTCGGAAAGTTAATTCCATTGTGACGAAACCGATAAGATACTCAGTAGTTACTCTGCTGAGTTAAAACTGCCTCATTGGTCTAGTGGTTAGCATGTTCGACGACAGACATGGGGTCCAGGGTTCGAGTCCCGGGTCGGGTCAATTCGAAATCGATATCGAACTTTCTATTAAGATTTTCTCAATATTTGCCCGGAGTTGGGAAAAATTTGGCGGTGTGACCACTCCCGTGCCTCGGAGAGCACGTTAAGCCGTCGGCCCTGCGCCTGAGTAAATGAATTGAGAATACACTTGTGTACTATGCCTGCCAATCCGCAATGGAGCAGCGTTATGGGTCCATGCACTAAAAACCCTCTCTCATATGAGTGAGAAGGCCTGTGCCCAGCAGTGGGACGATAATGGGCTGCTTCTTACCTTACCTTACTCTGCTTAATATCGTTTTTGTAGCTGCATATGTAATATTTAGCTTCCACGTGCAATTGGAATGGAAAAACAAACATTTTTATGGCTTAAAAATCTTCAAAGTTATATGACTTTTGTGAAATGTTTTTGACATACTTAAAACGAATGCACAGAGAAATCTAAAATTAAGTTAAAGTTGCGTCAGTCTTTTTGCCATCAAAATATTTAAGAATCTAAAAAAGGCGTTGGATGTTTGTTTTATCAATATCATGGATTTTAAAGCAAGCTATTTTAATCAACCACCGACATAATATTATTTTGTGGTGCCACAATGTCATTGTTGCCGATTTGAATATGAGTTTTTAACACAAGTAGAAGTATTATTCTTACATTCTTTTATAGATAGACAAATAAATAAAATTGGAGTGTCAGTAAGTTCAGAGTAATAACTCTTCACTAGACATATTAACATATATACGAAAGTTAAATTTAAAAAAATCCTGTCTGTATATTCCATCTAATCCTTGAAAGAGCTTGACCAATTTATATACAGCATTTAATACCAGACATTGGTTGTTATACCAACTTAGGCTGTTTTTTATTCGATAAAGTTTCACCTGGAGTTATGCGTTTATAATCGCCGGGACCAGCTACTTTTTATAGATAAGTTTATAACTTTTTTAATTTGCGCATAAGTTGTAAGGAAAAGTCATAAGATTTCTCGTTAAGCAGAAGAAACAATGTTATGAAAAAAAATTATGTTTATCCAAAAGGCGCATTTCCGATCTCCCCTCGTTTCATTTATAATATTAATTTCGCGTGTCAACAAACACTTCCAGTAACGGAAGAAGCACAATTTGCATGGTATAAGTAATAAGCAAAGTGAATAAATACGTTCCTAAAAAAGCTAACACCTTTATTTGTATCTGCAATTACTCTATTTTCTGTCAGTACTATTCAGTGATAACATATAATTTATACTCGATAGTACAAAATTGTATATAAGAATAAATTTTTTTTTAAGAATATCTCCTTTTGTATTTTTAAGAGATAATTAATTAACTAGTACACGTGTGATGTTATAATTTTCATATATAGGTTTCCCAAATACGACACGTCTCAATGCTTAATTAGTGTAGAGCAACAAATATAAAGAGAAGCGCATGAAACTAATGGCGTAGGTAAATATATTCTGGATGGATTTTTTAAGTGAAACTTCTTTAGGCGCATGATGGTAATTTTTTTATGGATGAAACGCGTGATGAGCATTACGAAGACGTTCAGCATTTTTTATGATAATTCATTAAAAGATTAAGTAGTTTTAATATTTACAAATAAAATGTGGCATTTTAATATGTCACTCGTCATTTAATAACTATATATACTATATTTTATTAAATTCCTAATATCTTCATTAAATCCTTCCCTCTAAGTCTAATACTTAAAAATCAGATTGCCAAAGAAGCCTCACTTCTGACACGTATACTTTGTATGCACGCCCTTTTTTATTACTGACAGGTTACCGCTTGACTGTGATGGTACCGATGGTGTTGTTAAGTGATGATATAGTCAAACATAGTAAAATAAACTAGTAAAAGGTAATTTACCTCTTCTGGTTTCTACACGGTATCGTAGCAGAACGAAAATTATTTGCACGGACGATGCCTCTGACCAGAGAAGAATATCATAAAAGTAATTTAAAAAAAAAAGAGTTATTATAGTTTACAGATTCTTCTAAATTCTAAATTTACTATACTATGGAACCCAGAACCTCTGCTTACGAAGCAAATACTCGCGTCATTACACCAGTAGCAAATGCAAATAATATGATATTAGTACCATCAACTTCAATAAGTCAAATTAAAATTTTTGACATCGAATTTCATTGTATCATCTACGTTAATATTAATATACACCTGAGAATAGTACAAAAGTATACATAAGTTAAATAGATAGCAAATTTAAGGACAAGTAAATTATAAAAGACAATACTTTAACAAAACTATATTTTCGCTTTCAGCAAAAGTTATGCTTATTTTTAATTCAAGTGAGTTGTCGCTAAAAGTGAATCACTTGTACCGTACAACAAGGATTTCTGTGGGGCGATTATTAACTGTCGTCTTCCACTGTGAACAACTGATCAATCACACATTCTTAAGATATTAAATTGCAACAAGACGTAACATAGCTTTAAGCTCTCAATAGTACACGGATAACGAGTTAGAACAAAACTTTGTAACCACATATATAACATAGCCATGTTCTAATCTAGCAGTTATAAAGATTTGCATCAAATATTGGTCTCATATTATAAAAATTGGATATATATTATACTAAATATTATTAGGAAGTACCCCAACTCTCTTAGTAGAAAATGCTTAATTTCTTTTGATTTGTAATCTATCTGTACTTTATTTATCAAAGGTTTTCCTGTGGAAATGTCTGACTCCAAAGTGCGAAAAGGAAAGCTTGGATAAAATAAAAAGTTATTTAATTTTGTAACAATAAGTAAAAAGAAGAAAGATGTAGTAAACATTTGAATTACAATAATAGGAAATCTCTTTTATTTTTTTATTGTTTCCTCCAATATTTATCCTAATACTCTAGTTGAATTCACAATTGTATGTTACAATATATTAAAAGTCAAAAAGTCAAAAGTCAAAATATCTTTATTCAAGTAGGCCTGTTACAGCACTTTTGAATCGTCAAAGATTATTTTTTCTATATATTATTTCAATGAATGAAGTTGTTCTTTGATGTTATCATCATTAAAGAACAACTTACAATCTAACGTTACGAGGGTTCCTTCGCGCCCTGATCTGAGAAGAGCCCACAACAAACTCAATCGGGTGTACGTTTTTTTTTGTTATCGTCATTATAATATATATATAAAAAAAATTCTATATCTATATACATATAGAGCAATTCATTCACTCCTACGCTTTTTTGTCTTCTAAGTATTCTTTCAAATAATAGAATGATTTCTCAATTAGTTTTCTTTTAATAAAAGATTTAAATTTATTAAGAGACATCTTTGTAACTTCTTCTGGGAGCTTGTTGTAGCAACGTATACAGTTACCCTTGAATGACTTGTCAATATTATATTATATATACAAAGTGTATATATTGTTACCCAATACGCCATAAAAATCAGAATACATTGTTTCAGTCGCAAAATGCAAAGGAAATAAAATATTAAACTATTTAAATTAATGCTAGTGATATTATTGCAGATTGCCAATAATATTACTGTAATATATTTAAAAATAAACTATAATCACTTGAAGCCGCACATATTAGAAAGCTTATCACAAAACTGGAGTGTCGGCACGCATTTGTCATTATGATATCATGATATTGTGACATGATAATGTATCATTATAATCACGACATCAAGTGTCACATGTGGTTGTTCCCAACCGGATTTTGTAATAAAAAAGACTACAACAAGCTATAATGTGATATAGGATTATCAATAAAACAGATTTATTACAAAATCGGACAGGTATATCGACGGCACCTACATATAAAGAGTCACGTGTAAAATCCTAATGTTGTAAGATTTTTATACTAATTACATGTTATTTTAAGCATCATGAGATAATAGATATATGATCTAAACAAAATAATAACTTAAGTTGTTAAATGGAGTGATATGACCATCAAAATCACATATTCTTTAGATTGTTAAACCCAATTTAACTCTACATACGAAGGGGTTTCTACGCAAATATCTTATCAATCTCTTAGAAGAGAGGGTTTTTAGAGCAAAGACTCACAACACGTGCTCCACTGTGGGTTAGCAGGCAACACATATCCAGGAATTGATTAAGGGATATGCTAGGGACATAAGTTGTACAAAAAGAACTTAATGTTGCCTGCCAAAGTTTAAAACCCGTGACTCTTAACCAGAATCCACGTATCCATTGGGACAACAGGGCTTAGGGTTCCTATGTATATTTTTCTAATTTCAGTGTGCAAAATCTTCGGTTTTAATCAGAAGCACACTTGCATATGAGAACGGTCCATTTGAAAACCCTACCGACACATAAAGTCATATCTTGCAGACGGCCATTCAATGTAATGGGAAAATTGAATTTAGCCGGTTTATTAGTCCAGTAAGAGAAATACGGATGTAAATATTCTGGATTTGTCATTTCAAGGAGCTTTTTATTATCTTATATATGGCTAAATTTGGAATATCTGATTTATTATTATATAAACATAAAAATCTTTAATGTTCCTTATACAAATCTATTTAAACATCCCACGTATACTTTACTTCTTATTGCTTTAATAATATTGGAAGGAAATCACAGTAATAACGTTCGAAAATAACCTTTTTAATATTACTGCTATTAGAGAGAAAATTAAAACAAAATTGATTACTATACAGTGTTATATATTAATTATAGTGAGTAAAACTAGAAAGAGTCCGTTATATATAACTATTCCTTAACTCCGATAACTCAAAAATAATAAATTTGTCCAATTTTTGTATAATTTTTGGCTTGCGTTCCATACGTATGGTTCTTAATTTGGCGGTCTCGTTTTTTAAGAAAGAGGTGATATTGTGTATACCAGTGAGATGCTGCACTTTAACCATTTAAATAATTATTGAAATAATCACCATCACAATTAAAAGAAGTTTGCAATTCGAACCAGTAGTTCCCAAGATTATCGCGTTTAACCAAACAAATATATTCTTCAGTTTTATTCGTCAATTACACTTACAGTGCTCATGGTCACTTCAACCACTAGAGGTCCACTACTGGACATAGGTCTCACGTAATGATGCCCACGAGGCCTGATCTTGCGCCGTCTGGCTCTAGCGGCTACCGGCGTCCCTTTTTATATCATCAGTCCAGCTTGTGGAAGGTCATCATTCCAGCTACTTCCATCGGTTCACCAGACTATGTGCCCCACCCATTGCTTCAGCTTCATGATTCGTAAGGCTGTTGATAACTTTGGTTCTGCTACGGACCTCCTCATTTCTAATTTGATCGAGTGGAGAAACTCCCTGTATAGCCCTCTCCATAGCTCGCTGAGTGACTCTGAGTTTTCATAGGGGAGCCATAGTCAGAGACCACGCTTCGGAGTCGTAGGTCATGACTTTTCCAAGATCATTGTCTTCAAGCACCGAGGGATTTTGGACGATAAGAGATTTATAATATATTTTTATATAAATTAGATGTCTCATCTAGTATTTACATATCCTCCAGAAATTGGTCGCGGGTCCAACTTAGAAAATTACTTACATACAAGTGCAATTTCCATAAACCGCAAGTGAGGAATGGGCAATGTTGTGACGCTTTGTGGGCACCGCCGCCGCAAGATAGGTAGAGACAATGTCTCATGCCTTTCTCGATCACATCGCATTGCATATTATAAGGAAAACTAGTAACAACCTTTTTTTTATAGATATTTGTTTTATCTTTTATATATATATAAATAAATACATGATCATTGAAACCATTCTACCAGTGTATTTCACCTGAAGGGTAGTATTAAGAAGAATAAAGCTACAAAAATGGTTTTAGTATAGGTGAAAAACGATCACTCACACTGTTATTAACGCTTTCAACGAATTTATGTTCCCACAATCCCACAGGATCAGGAGATACGCAGGGAACAGCTACTACACTTGAGGCTGTTGGCTTTGCTGGCGCAATGGCCAGTTCTCGCTTCAATCGCAGTTGTTTAGGGTATATTTAAGAAATTGTATTTTTGACGTGACAACGTCTTATGCATCAATAAACGCCAGCACACGAAAAAGAATGTTACGGTTGCGTCTGATCCGATCATGCAAGCGATAGAAAAGCATGATCGGCCTACGCCTAAAACTTGTAACGCGTCTATTGTACGTAGTTATTAATGTAGCATTAAACATTTTTTATCAATGTTTTACAGTGACAATATTATCAATGTTAATTTATAGACAGTCAATATTTTAATTTTTCTTACCGTGGGTTGTTTGGTGGCTTCGGCTGCCGCTTGTTACCAACTCCAACAAAAACGTGGTGCCAGATGTAAAAAATCGTGACAGTAAATATGTAGAAACCATTAAATACTTCTTCTTTGATTAGCGCGCTACCATCTCAGGGCGTATAATCACTGGCCATAAGTTAAATAAGAGACAATTACTAACCTGTTATCTATAAAAATAAAGGATTTTATTTAAATAAATATGAAAGACGACTAATTTTACAATGTCTGTGTAACTTGGGCCGTTTTAAATTAAAAGCGTATATTGTAATCATGTTTCTAATTTTATTGCTATGGTTATATGTATATTTATTTACGACGAAATCAACACATTAAAATTATTATTGCCACTTTCCGTGGTTTAAGCTTTGGGCAAAAGTTATAAGCACGTGACACGACTTCGTAACGCAAGTGTTTATGAATATTACGTCATTGCTTGCCATAGGACATGATTAAAGAATGAATACAGAATGAAGTAGATTGAAAAATATATATTGCGAGGCAAAAATGTCATAACATATCTAAAACGCATTATATATTTTATCTATATCTTTTAATTCGAAAATTTTACACAGCAGATGAATTTTTTATATATATTAAAAGTAGAAATGTATTATTTCTAAGATGATCAAAAAAAATCCTCAAAATTGGTCCAGCCGTTTTACACGAGTTCATTCACATAAACAAATAGAGAAGAATTGTATATCAAGAGATGTAAGCGAAAAATAGTTTTTCACGTAAAATAATCTTTCACTCTGCTTGATAATTAGCAAAGACACATCTTCGGTGAAGTAGATTTCATCGAGAATCTCATCACAATCCTATATTCTTTTAATTCCATATTTCCAAAGGATAGGGAGTTACACGGGTAGCATAATTGTGGAACAGCTAGGTTATAGTAAAAACGAGGAATCTTGCCTGAAAAACATTATTTGGAATAAATTGAACTTCACATTTATACTAATATTCCCCAATTGATTTCGGCTACAGGGGCTAATCTTATGCAGATTAGCTATTTGTGTAGGAGATAATATAGTGCACATACAAGTGGACTCTTTATTCCCGCACACTCATAATCCGGTGGGTTGGTAATTCAACACGACCGGGGAGAGATCAGGCTCAAGACAGGTTAACGTGCTCTTTCAAGGACTGGGGTGGTGCACAACGCCAACTCCCCAATTGAATTCTACCAACCCGGTACTTAACCCGTGATCTCATATCTGTAGCCGAACAAGCTGACTACTACTAGCCCAGTGAGGCAGTTTACTTCCTTTTTTGTTTTTTTCATTGTTGATAAATTAGCGCTTGACTGTGGTCGCATTTAATGGTAAGTGATGATTCAAATAAAAGCGCGTTAATCTGGTAAGAGGCAATTTACCTCTTATGGTTTTTACACAGCATCGCATTAGGGCACAAAGCAATTGTTTGACGGCACGCCTTTGTTGGTAGGATGGTAACTAGCCACGGCAAAGCCTCTCATCTGTCCAGACTTAGACAAATTAGAAAATGAAATTTCTCAAATTGAACTCCGAACCTCTGGGAGTAAAGTACTCGCACCATTGCGCCAGCGAGGACGTCAAATATCAATTAATATCAGAATTAGCTTAGGTGAATCCATGGCAGGGTTAGCTAGTAGGCATAATATTATATTACTCATGTGTCATTCTGTATCAATTGTCTACTCACACTAGGCTCCGATCGCTGCCAAACACAAATTACCGACCAATTAAATCTTTAAACGGTCGATTAATTATTTAATCGTTCATACGCACTGAGAGGCAATTCAGCATGTTCGTGATAAAATCTTTATAAAATTATTATATGCTCTTATCGCGATATTGTTGGTTCTAATATTATTATAATAACAAAAGTCCATACAGGATATACATTAAGGATTTCATGTTTCATTCGCGAATGACATATTTTATTAATAGTGTTATGATGTCAATGTGTTTGGTGACATATTGACTTTGAGATATTATGAAGGCCCATTTAAATTGATATGACCATAGCCCCTACGTATAAAGAGTCAACTTGCATCTTAGACATTTTAACGTTTTTTTATGTTTAGCAATCTCGTGGCAGTGGAAAGTTTACTAAGTCGGACTACACATTTATTTTCGTTAACATAAAAGTTTATTTCCCTTATATTTAGTTTTTACTTACGTCTTTCAGAATATTAGATACAGACTTACATTCACAATCTTATCAATATAAAGGGTTTACTACAACGAATATATGTCAAAGTAATACATTTTTAAATTCGTAATATCATTTACGTAGAATGTCCGACATTAGCAAACTTAAAAATACTCTACAGGTATTGAAAAATTCTTGACTTCAAGGAGATAATGAAATAATTTTTCAAACACTCTAGTAATTTTTAGCTTGATAAAAATAACAACAGTATAGGAATGTCGGTGGGTATCATTGGTATCCTCAGAATATGAGCTATCTCACACCAGACGACCCAGTATAACTGGGTCGTCTGGTGTGAGGGTCGCTTCAATTTCCTTTACATTGACATTTTTACGTTAAATGGAATGTCCGATTTAAATAGTTTAAAGAGTATTGTAAAGGTGTGAATAATATGGTTTGATTATTTTCAGCACTTTTTTTAACGTTTAAAATGTAAAAAAGTAGTTATAGTGGAATTACAACAGTAGTTAGACTTATGGTATCACAGATTTTTTTGTAGATACTAATACGTTCTATAATATTGTACAACATTTTTTGTTCTATCATCAATAGATTCCGCAGCGCACGCGATGACATATTTTTTGGTTCACACCTTGGTTTACGTTAATGCATTTTTATAAGGATCCCTATTATTTTTGAGAAAGTAGGATAGCCCATGTCGCTTAGTGAAAATGCAGCTTTTTAATGGTGAAAAATTTTTTGAAATCGGTCTAGTAGATTTTGTGTGAAAACGTTACAAACATACATACATTTAAAAACACAAATGTTTCCTCTTCATCGTTATTAGTTTAGATTTACACAGGAAGCTTGGGAATTTGAAGTATACCCGTTAGGAGTGGTAGGAGTGATTTTTTGAGATAATTTTAACCCCCATATGCATTATGTAAGAATTATTCATTTTTAGTTATCGTAATTCTTAGCTTTTACAAAATGCGTCAAAAAAAGGGGCTTACAAAAATTATAAAAAAACTAGCAGACCTGGCCACTCGTTGCTGTGGCTGAGGTTTTTGTTTAAGGTTTTTAATAGACAAATATTTTGCAATAAAATAATATTGCGACTATAAATTAAGATGTAAGCTATCCTATCTTTCAAGTTGGATCAAACTGCGCATCGCGTGCAAATTTGATTAAAAACGGTTAAGTAGTTTAGGATTCCATCGCGGACAAACAACGTGACACGTAATTTATATATATTAAGATATTGCTTTGTCTCATTTATTGATGATCTGTCTCATGATTTATTAAAACGTTAAAACACGTGCTAGTTCTAGTTTTGAACATAGCAATAATCGGTCTAAAGTTAATAAAAGTAGACAAAAAGCGATAATATTAAACTTGGCTTACTGACTATTTTAAGATCATTACCGTTTTGTTAGCGTTCCAACAATGCTAAACAACGATAAACTTATTTCTAAGAATTTGGAAATTAAACTAACAGGGATACATAGAATTACTAATCATAGTGTAAACTCTAGTAAGTATTAAAAATAGAAAACATCGACACCATTTTAGTTTATACAGCTTACTCAATTATTATGTTAATAATATCAACTAAATCCGCAAATTAAATTCGTGATTCGTGTGTCATGAATTTCTGTCGTCAAAATATAATATAAAACCACTTCCGTGACAAACCGACAATTACGACATCAAATGTTAGAATTAAAAAATCGTTAACAAGCGCAATATAGCCTGTAGCTTTTCGAACAAGTCAGGATCTTGGAGAATTTAATTACAGCGTTGGAACCTATCTCAGCAATCTCATTTTTTTATAATATGTATTGGGGCTTGGTCAAATGCAACTAAGATTAAATTAAAATAAATATTATTAATGTCAATTTCTACATAATTTTAATGAACACTTCGATATCACGAAATGTAATTCGCCTAAGGTCTTTTGAGCTTTCACAGAAAATGTTAAGTTTCTCGTTTTATAAATATAAACAGCATTTAAAACCAAAGCACATTTGGACATTATGTTTGCAATAATGTAAATATATTTATAAAAAAAATTATATATACAGTTAATTGTATTACTATACCTACTTATTTTAGGTTTCAATTAAATGATTCTTTGTCTGATTTACACTATGACGCCAAAGTAATTTTGAAGTGTATCTGAATAAAATCTTACATGATTTCACTAAAATTTTTTATTGAAATGTCTTTATTTAAAAAATTTTCATCGATCCAATTTGTAAGAATGCAAAAATACGGTGCCAAAAGTATATCGAAATTTTCTAATTAATATAGCTTATATCTTGTCAATCTGTTTTAATAGAATCTTTTACCATGCAAGCCACACATCTATGGAATAGGCTTCCTGAAGATCTCGGGAAAATAAGATTAGTAGGACTTCTTTCAATCTCAGGTTATAGCATCACTATTTTTTGAATATATAATTTAAATTGTATCCAATTTCTATTACCATAAATAAATGTATACACATGTATATATATATATATTAATATATTATATGGCCAATTACTTATTAGTGTTTAGTTTTAACTTTTTCTGTTATTTCCTATTACCTTTGTTACATAAACAAATCACAATCTGATATATATCAGATGATATACGAAAAATATTAAAATACATAAGAAATTTTTCAAGCGAAATGTAAGTTAACCAGAGTATTTATAGAGTATTACAACACTAAATAGTAAATATCATTAAAGTTTTCACTTTTATAATGTGATCTAAACACACCAATTTTCATTAAGGTCACCTGTCTTCCACAAGTTACAGTAACAAGCGAAACTATAACGACAAAAAATAATATCCATTGCATATAATACAAAAGAACAGTTATTTTAACCAAATTATAAGCAAACCGGTAAGTACATTAGAAAGGTCGCAAACGCAAATAGATGTGGAGTAAAAAATGATGTGACCAACGCAACTGTTTTGTAACCGTCGGATTGCCTTAAGCTAGACAATTTTACAAATGGCTGATGCGTCGCATAATAGGAGTTGTAAATTAACGGTTACATTTTAGGGATCCAAGGATAATGAGGTATTTTTATTAATTAATGTATCCTTTAAATGTATTCGGGCTAGAGCACGAGGCTCTCTCTTTGCAATATAATTGTTTTGTAGACATTATGAGTTTGTGCGTGCTTACAGACCTGAAATATACACAACGTCATATTTAGCGCTACATAAAAAAAATGATATCAGTATCATATAAGGTTATGATATATACATACATAGCATAACGCCTCATATCCATAGGGGTAGGCAGAGACAACGTCCTTCCACTAGCCACGATCCTTGCATAACTTGCAACACGATATTAACACATAAGTGTTGGCACCAACACTCCTGCATGCACAGCCAGTCTGGCCCTTTGAGACACCATCTGGCTATTCAAGGCGTGCAGAGCACCATTTACCATATTACCTGCATTCACTCTCCTTTCAATATCACTATCACATGGTCCATCTTTTGTAAATTTAGACCGCAAGTATACAAATTCTTTCACCTCTTCCACTTGTTCCCCATCTATCAAAATATTGCCATTCATCATAGATTCATCTCGTTCAAAAAGCATAACTTTCGTTTTGTTTACATTCACTTTCATTCCTTTCCCTTTCAAAGCTTCATTCATAATATTTAGCATCTCCTGTAGCTCATTAGCGGATGACGCAAGTATTACTTGATCATCAGCGTAGAGTAAACATTTGATGAGTAATTCATTCATTCTTAACCCATACATACTTTCTTTTAAATCTGTCAAACATTTATACATGAATAGGTTGAACAGCCATGGTGACGCAACACATCCCTATCAAACACCTCTTTCGACAGGAAACCACTCCGTGTACGTCCCGTTTATTCTGGCACAAGCCCTAGAACCCTCATAAAGAGACTGCAATGCTTGAATCAGACTACAGTCTACTCCATATGTAGATAACGTTGACCCACAGCTCAATCCTGATCAGTTTATGATACTGATATCAAACCTTTATTTTTTTTATTATCCACTAAATATGCCGGTGTGTATATATCACCCAAATAAAATTAAGCCAGGACGGGCTGGAGATTGGAATGGAAAAAAAATAAAAGTGCGTGCGTACAAAATACACATGTCAGAAGTGAAACTTCTTTGGCAAAACTAATTTTTAAGTCTTGTTTATATTAGTAAACTTTAGATTTCCGAGACTTAGAGGGAATATATGTTAGGAATTTAATGAATTTAATTGTCATTAAAATATTAAAAGTGTGGAAATTTAATATATAATTAAAAATTTAAAAAAAAATTTAAAATAATTTGTTAAAATCTCAAACGGCGAATTGTAAATAATAATGCCACGTGTTTTTTGTCAACATATGTTATTCGTAAATATTAAAACTACCTTACCTTGAAACGAATTAGCATAAAAAACGCTGCTTATCTTCGTGATGCTAATCACGCGTTTCATCCTTAAAAATTTTACCACCATACGCCTAAAGAAGTTTCACTTCAAAAAAAATAGTACACTAGCTGTAGCCATACACTAGTCCTAGTTGTTCATAAGAAATGAAGTCCACTCGGCTATTTATGAAGCATATACGGAACTTACTGATTTAATTTAAATTTGTTCGTAGCCGCTATTTTTTTGATTATGAAACAAAGCGCTTCGCACGGCCTTCTTGCGACATTAGATTTCGTAGATGTCGACAAAATGCAGATAAGAAAGGGTTTTGTACCCGTTTTAATGCCGCATTGTCTCTCCGACTTCGATATGCAAATTGGGTAATAATGACTCTTTTACATAATAATATTTAGTTTCGGTTAAAAATGAGGTTATCTGGTGATCTAGACAATTGAATGATTATTTAATATTTAGCGCGACCTCGGATTTGATATATATTAGACGATAAATTTGAAGCCGTGTAAAAATATTCAAATTATATGTATTGCAAAGATATTAAGTTATATGTGTAGGTGTATCATAAAATATTTGGTTTTGGCAAAACTTTTAAAACAGTCATACATATACGAGCAAATGCCATAGACTTAATCCCGAAAGTCCCATGTTAACAGGAAATACAGTTGTAATTCCCTTATCAATTTATATCAGGACGTTGACTGGCAGATAACTGATATAATAAAGAATGACCTTGATATTATACTGAATTTTCTAGGTGGTTAATTAATACCAGACAGCCTAAGAGATATTTGAACGATTTTATCGAGTATTCTGTAAAGTAATTCATAACACAAAACATATTGGACATCTAATTGCCTTGAATGAAGTACGAATATAAGTAAGAGTTAAATCTACAATATTTTCTAAATATCATACCCGAAACAGTTTTTAAATGACACTTATAAGACAGTATTAGATGTATAAGAGATGAACCTTTATTCTGTTAGTATTTTTGATATGAAACAACTATTGTGGAAAGTACAATATTCTGTTGGTATGGCGACAGTTCCTCTGGCGTAAGTGATGCGATTTTCACTAGCAGAGATCCTGCATTCGATTCCCGGCAAGGCAGTAGAGGAGGATACCTTCAGGTGAGATGATTGGAACACTAAGCTGTTAGCAAAATCCTCTTTTCTACTGCCCCAAGCTCTATAAACAAAGGGAAACTAACCCGGAGTTTCAATAAGCGAATCAACTACTAGCACCGTTATACTATATATTGTTGTATAATCGCTGTAAAAGACCATTGCTCGTAGTTCTATATTTGGTATATCCATACCACGCAACAGTTGTATGCAAATGTGGGAGAAATAAACACCTTTACTATTGCGGTAATTGAGTAAAAAGAAAAAAAAAATGTACTGAGCAATCACACATTATGATAATGCATGGCTTTATTGTCGCTAGTCACGCGAAACAAAATTGTAAAACAAGGTATACTACCTAATCTTGATGTGAACAAAAAGATTAAACCGACATGAGATAAATGTCGCATCATATTCGAAGCATATATGAGGAATTGGAGAAAATATTGTCTATTTATTTATTCTCAAAATATGTTAAACTTAAAAAAAATGGAAATCTAGTATATATCTGGATATTTTATTGTATAAAAAAAAATTAAAATGCGTGCATACACAGTACTCTTGTCAGAAGTGAAACTTCTTTTTAACATACATACATAGCATCTCGCCTCATTCCCATAGGGGGCAGAGACCACGTCCTTCCACTAGCCACGATCCTTGCATATCTCCTTCGCTTTTTTCATTCTCATTAAACCATTCATACAAGTTCGTCAGTTTAGGATACTCTTAACCCGGCCCTTATTTAAAATGTCCTGGATTTGGTCCAACGTTCGCCATGGTCTTCCCTTTCCAACTTTCGCATTCACTCTTAACTCATAAATCCTTTTTGTCAGTCTTCTTTCATTCATTCTCTCTAGGTGCCCAACCCATCTAAGCATACCTTTCTTTTTAAGCCTTGTTTATATTTATACAAATCTGAAACTTTAAATTTTCTAGATTTGGAAGGAGGGAAAAGGGAAGATGTTGTAGGAATTTAATTGTCAATAAAATATTAAATGTACCGAAAATTAATAAAAATAATTTATTGAAATCTCAAACGAGGAATTGTAAATAAAAATGCCATGTATTTTTTGTCAATTTTAGAAAATAATAATTAAATTTTGTTTTTGAATTTTATAGTTAGAAAAGACAATATATTAAATTATTAAATAACGAGTGGCAAATTAAAATGCCACATGTCATTCGTAAATATTAAAACAACCTTTAAACGAATTAGCATGAAAAACGCTGCAGGTCTTCGTGACGCTAATTACGCTTACCCTTCACTTTAGCCCTATACCGTGGTCTGTTATAAAGGGATATCCAGTAGATAGACGAATAAAATTGATTTGAACTAAGAAAAGTTCGTTTTAAAATCTTTATTAGTACTTATAAGGAAAAGATTGTACAAAAACGATTACCTCATAGTAAAGCTAGTCGTCTTATACGAGGTGTCATTTTTATCTTGCGATCTTAAGAAACCTTTATACTGGTCGGCCGCTTCTGATTATGCTATTAAGTCGTTAATAACATTTACATTGTATATAATTGCTTTAAAATGACTTTACGAGACACAACGATCTAATTTGATAGCTTTTCTAGTACTTAAAGCAGCTTGTTTAAAATTGGTAATGGCTGACCTATAATTTTTATTAGTGTAGTTAATGCCTGTTATATAAATGTTAGAAATGTATTCATGGAATCATTAACAACACCAACCTAAACTTTTATTAGAACCGGATAAGTATAAAGTGGACAAACAGAAAGGTAGTTACGTTCATGTCTACAGAGAAAGAAATAACTCATTAGTTTTTGTAGATGTGAATAATAAGAGAGATAATTTAAGAAATATCTCAGTATATTACTTCAAAACTTACCAAAAATGTAGGATAGTATGTGTCGGTGCTATTGCGTTCCTTTAAGATCCTTTAACTTTATTCGTACAGAAAATTTGTCAAATAAGAATTTCAGAAAATGTGTCAGACAAATAGGAACTGTATTGTATTTCACGTTTCCTATTCAAAATTGTTATTTTTTTTTAAGGTACATCTTTGCTATTAAGGTTATGGCAACTCAAACCTAATAGATAGCAAAAGCTTTAGCTTCCGTAATGCAGATTTTTTCCTGGACGGCACGCGTCTTAGCTGGACTTATATACGTAAGAAAATACAATTTTCTTTATTTACCTTGGCAGTAATCGAACTCGAGACCTCGGCAGGACGAAGTTGTCAAATTAAAAGCATCACTAGGCTATAAAAGTAAGTAAGTAAGTAGGCACAGGCCCCTGGAGAGAGATCAGGCGCAGGACCGACGGCTTAACGTGCTCCCCGAGGTACGGGGGTTGGAACACAACGCCAACTTCTCAACTTCGGACAAATATTGAGAAAATCTTAATAGAAAACTCAATATCCATTTCTGAATTGGCCAGACCCGGGACTCGAACCCAAGGCCATCCATGTCTGTAGTCGAACATGTTAACCACTAGACCAATAAGGCAGTTACCTTTATTTGATATATAAAAGAAGCCTTCTGCACATTTGAAAATATATCTAAATCTTTAAAAAAAACATATATAAAGATGGTCACTCGTAAATATAGTCAGCTTAGATTACAGGGTATTGCATGGGATTTCTTTTAATACAAACCTGAAGAGAATAGAAATTGTAAAAATAAATGACCTTCTCTAGGTCTGGACTGCTGGAGACATCAACTTAGACCAGTCCAGTCCAATATTTTGACCGCATTACTCTACCAAAGATTATTAATCTCTTAAGTTAAGTTAAAACAATTAAAGTTAAAAAACACACACAACACACAGACACACACGCATATCGAATTTGCCAGTAATAGGATGTGCCCCTCGACTCCGGTTGCTGTAATGTTAACGAAAATTAAAGGTCCAGTAAGACTGTGTGCAGAAGTTAAGATGCTCTTAATCTTTTATATTTAAACAGGTAAGGTCGTAGCAATCCATTGTCGTCCCACTGCTGGGCATAAGTCACCTCACTTATAACAGAGAAGGTTGTTAGAGTTGTCATTCCTATATAAAAACAATTTACTTAGTACCAAAATTCTTAATCCGTGAGATAATTTGAGGATAAAATGTATCAATATATAATGGATAATCGATACACCTAACGAGAATCGAGTACGTGATTTCAAAAAAAAGCTCCGTAAACAACGTTAATAGGAAATCAATTAGTTTTCACACGCGTTGGCAGGGACGCGTTTACGCCCATACAGAGTTACAAATAATTAGACATCACACCATATAATGAAAACACGCGACGACACTTCCTATAAATTAATTTATACTATCTTCATTTAGTCCCAGTTAAATGATTTCTTGCTTCTTTTAAAAGGTGGTTTTACAAGAATTTGCCTCTACATACATTTAACATTCAAGAATACAACACAAAAATCGAATGGCATTTTTGTTACAATCTCATCAGAAAATGTGTATAAAGATTAGATTATCCGCGTAACGTCGTCTGCGTACATTTATAGGTAAAAAAATGATTTCAAATAAAACTAATCTATCCTATACCCTAGTCGAAACAAATATTTAAAACAAGTAAGAACTTGATTGTGATTTCACCTGATGGTAAGTGACGATATAGTCGAAGATGTTAGCGCGCTAAGTTGGTAAGACATAATTTTACCTCTTACAGTTTTTGCACAGCATCGTACCGAAACGCAAATGTATAACTCAGCAGCACCTCTTTACTGGTAAAATGGTAACATGCCACGGCCGAAGCCTCCCACCTGTCCAGAGTACAAATATAGATTATGATATGAAAGAATAGATACTTTTCTGCACATGCTACTTTATTTGCATTAAGTGAAACTTCTTTAGGCGCAAGAGGGTACAATTTTTACGGATGAAACGCGTAATTAGCGTCACGAATATGTGCAGCGATTCTCATGCTAATTCGTTTGAAAGTTAGGTAGTTTAAATATTTACAAATAACATGTGACATTTTAATTTGCCACTCGTCATTTAATAATTTAATATACTATTTTTCATAAAATATAAAATAAAATAACTTCATGAATTCACTTTTCAAAATTTTCTCTAACATAGACCAAAACAAGAGGCATTTTTATTTACAATTGGTCATTTGAGATTTCAATAAAATATTCGTATTAATTTGCGACACATTTAATATAAATATAAACAAGACTTAAGAATTAGTGTGCCAAAGAAGTTTCACTTCAGACATGTGTATTTTGTACACACGCGCTTTTATTTTTTTTTTTAATTATTTTTATAAAGTAGGGTCTATACATGTATAAAAGTCTATTACGCCGAATTGCACGACGCCCGAAGGTTGCGTCAAGTTGACTGATGAATTGAAACAATGATGTCACAATTAGACGAATGGCGTTNCAATTTGTCATTTGAGATTTCAATAAAATATTTGTATTAATTTTCGACACATTTAATATAAATATAAACAAGACTTATGAATTAGCGTGCCAAAGAACTACACTTAAGAAATGTGTACTTTGTACTTACGCGCTTTTAATTTTTTTTAATTATTTCTATAAAGTAGGGTCTATACATGTATAAAAGTCTATTACGCCGAATTGCACGACGCCCGAAGGTTGCGTCAAGTTGACTGATGAATTGAAACAATGATGTCACAATTAGACGAATGGCGTTTTATTAAAACCGTCTACAATGACAGACATTCAGATTTTATCTCTGGGAAACGGATGAGACGTGAACTTTTGATGGGGTCACGTGTTACCAAAGTGTTACCTATGTAGATCGTTATCATACATGCAAGTTGCAATTACAGATATTATTTTATATGCTTGTTATATACTTTTTTTGAATTATAATTGCGCATATCCATTAATGTATGAGAAAAGACATCATTGTCCGAAATTAGATCTACAACCCAGCAGTTTGTAGCGATTGCAAGAAATTAATGCCAACATATATGAATCTTAATTACTATTTTAACGTGACTAAGTTTAGTCGAGATAGATTATTTATTTTAGATTAGAAGCACAAAAACAAATTTTAAAACAAAATCAGAATACGGATCCCGAGTGCGAAATGCCAATAATATATCAATTGATAAAATACGTACAAACTACGAAATGAGGGATATAACTTTCGAAGGTGCGCTAATGTATAATAAATTACCCAAACAAATAAAAAACACAAATAATCTTAGATTATATAAAAAAAGCTTTAAAATTATTTTGTAATTGAAAATGTGTAAATACGGCCCTGTCGATAGAACGGTAATTGTATAATGCTACCCTCAACCTTTTTGAAATATACACCAAATAACTTAAGTTTACCAATATGGTTTGAATTGTTTAAAAAATATTGTTATTAAGTGAAATGATTGTAATTTCTTTTGAGACAGAAATGTCTTTAACCTCAAGCACTAATATTTGTTAAATTTGTTGGACAACTCTGAATATATATTATGTGTTCTGATTTTCCTTAATCTTACAGTTCCTTATAATATAAGTATAACTAAACATACACATAAAAAAATGTAAAATTTTACATAAAATTAAATATAATTTTAACAGCTACGCTTAACTGTTTGCATTAATTATCACGTTAAAATTTCCTTATTTAATTATAATATATATGACTGTTCTCGTGCTGTGAACTACTGGGAATAGCCGGACTCCTTTTGAACCTATCCAGAAACGTCGAATCGAGTAAGTTCATATAAATAAGTAGCAGCCCATTAACGCCCCACTGATGGGCACAGGCCTCCTCACTCCTAGGAGCGAGGGTTTTTAGAGCATACACCCACCACGCTGCTCCACTACGGATTGGCAGGCATAGTACACAAATGCACTCTCCATTCCTTCACTCTCCCGATGTTACGGGAATCCGACACGACCGGAGAGAGATCAGGCGCAGGACCGACGGCTTAACGTGCTCTCCGAGGCACGGGGGTGGATCACACCGCCAACTTCCCAACTTCGGGCAAATATTGAGAAAATCTTAATAGAAAACTCAATATTGATTTTTGAATTGGCCCAACCAGGGACTCGAACCCTGGACCTCGTCTGTAGTCAAACAAGCTAACCACTAGATCAATGAGGCAATCATATAATCTAGTGTTAAATTATCATCGCAATCACAAGAAAAAACATCACACTCCTTTTAACTGGCATGCATTATAGATAACTAGTAATCGGTATAATTTTATACAAAGTGCGTCTGCAAGTTTATTTCAATGAACTAATGCGTATATAGAATAATAAAATTTTACTTATTCATAAATTAAAGGTAGAAATGTGTTTATCTTTCGCCGCCTTTTGATTAAGTCAATTTATTACTACAGTAGAAGCATTTGGTGAAATGTCAAGATAATTTAAAGCATTTTTATAGCAGTCATCATTTGCGACGGCACATTAAACAGGCGGTTTTGCAACATTATTAGGTGTATTATAATTAAATGATATAAAAAAAGTAAATACCTCTATATATTTACTTCAAGCAAACCCGGCCATGCTATTTTACTTAATTTAATTTATATTAAATTTTTTATACCTATAATTCAAAACAGGTAACTTAAAAAAAACTATCTGTCATACCAAGTTAAAAAAAACTAGGTGCAATTGAAAGTAAACAACAAAATTGATATTTTTATTTGTTCATAATAAAAATTGCCGCGGGCATTCATTCGTATTATAATAGATTACCAAACAGAAATTGTGTCAAGATCATGTCTGTATAATCTTCATCGCAAATTGAACTTTAATTTTAAAAGAAGAAGGTACGAGCTTTTATGTTTTAACAAATTTTATATGATGGGTTATTATCTAATTTTCTTATAAGACAGAATGAAACATGTGCTTATTATATATCCTCTTAAATGTCTCGGAATACAATATGCAAATCAATGATCTATATAGCTGATTCGTGAGATCAACTGCCAATTATTAGAATCCAACATTTGGTCATAAGTTCTTGTTTTTAATAAAAGACGCATTTAGCATAAAATCCTATAGTAAAATGATATTCATATCAATTGTAAAATTTTATCAAATATTACCTAAAACAGGGCAACAGGTAAAATAAAAGGTCATTGGAAGCATATTAACGTTATTCATTTGAGTAAAAGTTTTAGAACTTCTACCCAGTTGTTCCACCAAGCTGCTCGACTGTGGGTTTGCAGGCTACACATACCCCAATATTACTCCTGGAAGGCGCAAGATTTGTCACGATGATTTTCTTAACGGAAAAGCTT
Organism: Elymnias hypermnestra; assembly: GCA_015832385.1. NCBI lineage: Eukaryota > Metazoa > Arthropoda > Insecta > Lepidoptera > Nymphalidae > Elymnias > Elymnias hypermnestra. Next base: position 2,075,448 of record JACTOM010000824.1, read on the forward strand.
AATGATTTAAATAAAATAAATGGAACACATCATTTTCTTTATAAAAAGACAAACTTAGTGACTCTTACACATCACTCGATCCTATGAGTTCTCTGGACGAGTATCCAAAATATGTCTCAGTGTCAACCCAGCATGGCTTAAAGTGATACCTATAGAGACATAAATAACTCTACTCACTAAATGAGGTTCAATTCCCTAGTTTCTCATGTTACGAGTATAGGAAGTACTAATTTCGTTAGTGGATTTTTCTTTATTAAATACAGTTTTGCACTTTTATAGTGATTTCAAAAAATCTGTGTAAAATGCCAACTCCTCTCATTAGTGTAGATATATAAGGAAATATAATTTTCCAAATCTGTAGAAGTGAGAATATAGATTACTTACCCCTAATCCTGTACTAGAAATGTGACCAAAATTATATCAGCAATGTAGGACATTGCTGATATAATTTTGGTACCTCCAAATACTAAAAGATTTCCTTTATCTTTAATCGATTAAAGATACGTCTAAAAATACTTAATCCATGTAATCTACTTTTGCGCAATTGTTATTAAAACATTGAAATCCTTATCCCAGTATATAATAATACAAAATAACACACCGAAAGCTCTTAACTAATTTTTAATGCCAACTATTTTAAACAATATCTTACGCAAGCGAAGTTGAGGGCGTGTTCTTGTTTGCCTTTAAGCCAGCGCGTGACAAGTGCTTATTATGTATAAAAATGTCATGGAACAAATTTAGAAAATATCCTATCCATTATACTTATTCAACTTTGCTCCGTTGCATCACAATGCGATTATAAAAACAACCTTTGTTTAACCAAACCATGTTTGGAATTACGCAAACGCAGAATCAATATTTATATATCCAAATTAATCAAATCTGTACACGATCCAAATTTAAGATAGCAAACCAATTGTAAATATTACAAAGAACGAAAACTATGTCAAATGTAATTGAAGAGCTTGTACCTATATTTGACCCCGTCAAAGAAAAAATTTTCGTCAAGATTTTATCACGGGGAACATGACATCTTGAATCAAACGACAAGTATTGTCTAAGAGTAACCGACGAGCCACATGTAAAGTTGTTTTATTAAATTTGAACCGTACTCCTTTCGGATAAGTGCTATTAATTTTTTTGTTGAATTGTAGCAGAATAGTAGCTATTATCTGAGAGAACACAGGTTCGGTATCGGAAATGGTAAAAAAAGGCCGAAATATGATTAATAGGGCGGCCGCGGTGCGGGACGCTTGTGTGTGATTCTTTCCATTTGACAGATTGTCTCGACTCTCTGACCCGAGCGCCCTGCGGAGACAGTAATGATGTTGTTAGACAAGTGAAAATGATATCGATATCGATACAGCGATTAAAACGAGCATTGGAATAATAAAAAAATCATAAACACCACTTCTCTAAAAATTATGTACATAGTACGTGCAAAGTACGTGCAAAGTACGTTCTGATAATACATATCAGAAATGAAACTCCCTTGGAAAACTAATTTTTAAGTCTTGTTTATATTTATACAAATCGAAAACTGAAGATTTCTGAGATTTCTAAAATCTCAAATAATGAATTGTAAATAAAAATGCCACGTGTTTTTTGTGAATATTTAAAATTAAATAAAGATAATTTATGAAATATTTATATTTTATGAAAAATAGTATATTAAATTATAAAATGACGAGTGGCAAATTAAAATGCTACACATGTTACTTGTAAATGAATATCGAAGTAATTTTAATGACCTATTTTTATTTTATCATAACGAAACGACTATGAAGCTATTTCAAAGTTCAAAGAAATGACGTATATAAAAAATATTTTATTGATGTTAATATTGACGTAATTATCGACCTAATATTAATTACCGTTTCATATATCGCCTCTGTACTACAATAATTCAAGGAAATCACATTTTTTATTATGATATCATATGAGAGAGGGTTTTTAGAGCATAGACCCACCAGGCTGCTCCATTGCTGATTGGCAGGCATAGCACACAAGTGAACTCTTTATTCCTTCACTGTCATAATCCGATGTGACGGAAATCCGACACGACCGGAGAGAGATGAGGCGCGGGACCGATGGCTTAACGTTCTCTTTGAGGCATGAGGGTGGAACACACCGCCAACTTCCCAACTTCGTGTAAATTAAGAAAATCTTTATAGAAAACTTAGTATCAATTTTGAATTGGCCAGATCCGGGACTCGAACCCTGGACCTCATGTCTGTAGTCGAACATACTAAACACTGGACCAATGAGGCAGTCTGGTGGATTTGGTGGTCAGAAAGTGGATTTATGAGAGAATTATTGTACCTGATTAAATATTTCTATAGAGAACATCCTTAGTCGCGAGGTCGGACGAGATTGCTCTCAGCACGATACTGTCCTGCGTCGGCGCTCGTTCGCGACGCTTGACATCCCGACGTACTACAATATTACAAAAAAATCTATCCAAACAGTGTCACAACCTTAAAGGTTTAAAATAAAGGTTAATATTGCGTCTAGAAGGTATACACTTAAAGTTGTCGTTACTCGTCATACGTTGATAGACGGTCGAGGCAAGCCCGTGAGAGGAATTTTTTTCTTTATTAGAGACATGCAATATGATCATATTGATTAGGTGTGTTTATCAATCTATAATATACACTGGGAACATCGTTAGCAGATGTTATTACCTAATTTACATTAACACTAACTCTTTCCAAAAGTGTCTCCTGCATATTCCTCAGTTGGAAAAGTGGAGAATTTCTTAATTTATAGCATCGATTTGTCCATCTGAAGAATAGTTGATTTCAAAAAAAATTTCGACCAACTTGCTACATCTGAAGAGCCCAGCACAGAGAACAACTATATATTATAAAGATGATTTAATTTAATGTTTCTATATCTATCTTAAATTATAAAGTTGATCAATTTATTAATTAAAACGTGTCATAGTTTAACCAATCAAACACTTAATAATTTGACAATGAATTAAGTTGAAAATAAAGGATGTAGTTTTCTATTTCAACCTTTAGCAAATTTACTTAAAAAAATATATTTTAACATAAAGAAAAACTATATATTATTGCTAACTTGTAATTACTATGGGATATATATTGAAAGTTCTACCAAGGAAATGAAGTGTCATTAAGAAATGTCCTTCATTATGTCTCAATGCAAGAGTATAATGAAATACAAGTAGAGGAATTAAAATTATTCCATAAATTCGTAAAGCTACGAGGTTAACTCAATTGTATGTCACAAAATGTATTCCGAAATGAACGTGCAAAGCGAATGCCGCTAGCTCGTTTTGACTGTTATTGGAACCACTTAATCATGTAAGATAAACGTCTTTATATGTCACTGAATAATATAGAGCGAAATTGTGTATTCCAAGAAGCAAACAATCGCTCATTACGTACCATTATCCATCAATCCAATAAGGGACGATGCAAAACGCATCACGAATGTGTCACGGCCTCCCTAATGAAGTGGCGACTTGAAATGTGACCTGCGAGCCGATTGACAGCACAGTGGAAGAGCTGTCCACTGCCCGATTGTTTCCGATTTGATGTGTACGAGCCATTAAAATCACAAGAAATGTAGTTATCGCGTTTGATTGTGGCGTATCCCATAATTTTTGATGGCATAATCGTGCGAGCATACTTATATATATCTAATGTTTCTAGTTCTGGACTGGAGGAGACGTACTGCCAAATTCAGGTCGATGCTTTGTAGAAACCACAAGAACAAGTAAAATTCCCTCTTACTAGCTTTACTCACTAACACCTCAGATTGTATTGTCACTATCAAATTATGACGACGTAAACAGCTCTCTCAATAAAGTGGTACAATGGTTTGAAGCTAATAAATTATTGCTCAACGCAAATAAAACAAAATGTATTAAATTTAGTCTGCCTAATGTTAAATAAATGCAAACCATTGTTAACCTTAATAATGAGGAACTAGACCTTGTAGACAATACCGTTTGCTTAGGCATTACGTTAGATAACAAATTACAGTGGGGGCCCCATATAAGTGATCTATCGAACAGGCTCAGCTCTGCGGCTTACGCAGTTAAAAGAATTCGTCGTCTGACAGATGTTGATACTGCCAGACTGGTATATTTCAGCTATTTTCACAACATTATGTCATACGGTATTCTGCTTTGGGGTAATGCTGCTGATATAGATGCAATATTTGTGCTGCAGAAAAGGGCCGTTCGTGCGATTTACAATATGGGTCCAAGAGAGTCGCTAAGAAACAAATTCAAGGCAGTTAACATAATGACAGTTCACTGCGTATATATATTAGAAAACTTGTTGTATGTACATAAAAACATTGACTCTTTTAATAAAAAGAGTGAATGTACATCATATAACTTACGAAACCAAAACAAACTTGTTATAAATTCTAGTAGGCTGCATAAGATTAACAACTCATTTAAGGGTAACTGTATACGTTTCTATAATAAACTCCCACAAGACGTTCTAAAGATGTCAATTAATAAATTCAAAGTCTTTGTTAAAAGAAAGTTGATAGAAAAGTCGTATTATAAGTTGCAAGATTACCTAGACGATAGAAACTCTTGGGAGTGAGCAAATTGCTCTAATTTTAATTAAAATATAGGTAACTAATATTTTATTGTAATGATGATGATAAAAAAAATACCTGACTGAGTTTGTTGTGGGTTCTTCTCGGATCAGGGCGCGAAGGAACCCTCGTAACTTTAGATTTTAAGCCGATCTTGAGTACCATCATCAGATGTATATTAGAATCAGAGTGTGGAAAAAAAAATATAATTTGACGATTCAAAAGTGCTGTAAAATGCCTACTTGAATAAAGATATTTTTGATTTGATTTGAATTGACTATCAGGTGTGATTTCAGCCAAGAGGTAACCTTTTAAAAATAAAAAAAAGCATTCGTTCTCCAGTGTGCTAAAATGACCCGATTATTTATAAACAATGTTAAAATACGCAAGAGTGAATATCTCGGACACGTGTTTTGATATGAGAGGTATTCTTTGTTGCAACTAATTATGATGGGTAAAGTTGAGAGGAAAAGAATGGCTTAGCAATATTAGAGGGTGAACCTATTAATTATACAGACAAGGAATCTAGATGTTTTTAAAATGCTGACTGCCTACCTTCGACACTCCTGGGGGCTCTGAAGAAACAAAAGAATTTGTCTAGGTCTAGATTGATGGGATCGGAAGATCTTTTCGTCCAATATCCCTCAGTGTCTGAAGACAAAGCTCTTCGAATAGTGCGTGTTGCCAGTGATGATCTACGGCTCCGAAACGTGGTCGCTGACAATGGGCTTTATACGAAACCGCAGAGTCACTCAGCGTGCGATGGAGAGGGCTATGCTCGGAGTTTCTCTACGCGATCAAATCAGTAATAAGGAGATCCGTAGCAGAACCAAAGTCACTGACTTAGCCCTACGAATCGCGAACCTGAAGTGGCAATGGGCGGGGCACATAGTCCGTCGGACCGATGGACCTTGGGGCCCGAAGGTGCTGGAGTGGCGAGCCCGCACCTGGCGGCGCAATGTAGAGAGACCCCGCACAAGGTGGACCGACGACATAAAGAGGGTCGCCGGTAGCTGCTGGAGCCAGGCGGCGCAAGTTCGGGCTTTGTGGACATCATTACGTGAAATCTATGTCCAGCTGTGGACGTCCATCGGTTGAAGCGACGACGATGACGAGCTTGGTGGATAGCTTTGGCTACCCACCAATAGGTAGTTATTACTCTACAAACAAAGAAAATAAGAGATAAATTATCCTTTCTCAATGTCAAAGCGCTACTAACTTAGAGTATAACTGCTAATCTGCCAGCAATTTAAAAAGATGTGGTTGTCTCGTTTGAATGCGATGTAAAGATTTTGATTGATATTCTTGTTAGTTTAGTGCATTTTCTCCGCTAGCAGAGGTTGCAGGGTCAACTCCAGGCAGGGCAAATATAGGAAGTTGTATATTCTAATTTATCTAGCACCGAACTAGAGAGTTTAGCCGTCTATAGTTACCGCTCTACCAGCAAATACGAACCATCTAACAAAGTTTTTGCGTCTCTAGTTAAATCAGACGTATAATGATATGTTTATAATAACAAAAATATCCGAGGCAAGTGAAGACCAAAATAAACTAACTCACTGACAGTCCCTTTGTGGTCACCGTCACCATGGCGACCATTAATCATGGTTTTTTGTCACCTCCTGTGCTAACATGACGAAATTATGTTCTTTGTGATGGCATAAAAGGGTGTTCCTTCTCCATCGGCTAGTCTCAGACCAGTAATTAGTTTTTAAATTGGCTGCTCAACAAAAAATATACAAAAGTACCCGCGAAACGCGTTTTGATTCTACGAACGGGAAAATTTTGTCTTGGAATGCGCGATTTAGATTTGACAAATTACTTCTGACGGGAATCGATTTGTTTGGTCATTAGCCATCGCTGTCTGTCTTGAGTTGATTTTGGATGTGATAGTAAAAAATACATAAATTTTCCTTCTATGTTTTGCTGACATAATTACATTTACATATTATATCACCAAAAATAAAAACAATCGATTAATGTCTACCTTCAATCGAGTAATATGATAAAATACAATAAATAAATATAACATTTATACAAATGGCTCAATGAATAGTTATTTAAAATTAAAAGCTTTTCTCTAAATAAATATGAAATTATAGGACAAAATTAGTTTTTAATAATGTTTGTCTTTAGGTCTGTATGTTTCCACCGGGTAAGTTCTGAAACGTATGATCGATTTTGATGGGGCTTTCGAGAAATTTATTTTAGATTTTTTTTAGAAAGTTTTAGATTTCCGAGACTAAGAGGAAGGGAAAATCAAGATATATTAGGAATTTAATAAATATAATTGTCATTAAAATATTTAAAATGTCGAAAGTTAATACAAATAATTTAATGAAATAACAAATGACGAATTGTAAATATGCTACGTGTTTTTTGTCAATATTAAAAATTTTTGAAAAGAAAATTAATGAAATATTTTTATATTTTGAAAAATAGTATAATAAATTAATAAATGACTAGTTGCAAATTAAAATTCCACATGTTATTTGAAGATATTCAAAGTATTAGGTAGTTTGAACGGATTAGAATAAAAACATGCGTTTCATCAGTAAAAACATTACGCTCATGCGCGAAAACAAAATTAAAACCAATGTAAAAGTACCGCATATATAATTATTATATGTAATGTCAAGAATATTTGAATATAAATCGAGAATTCCGTCAAATTTTAAAACATAACGATAATAAGTCTATAATGTTTATAGAAGTGTTGAGAAGCCCTCTAGGTGTAGACCTCCTCCAAGCGTAAGGGTATATAAGGGTATATAAATATAATTTAATAGCCGGTATTTTTGTTAACTAAACACAACAAATTGCGTTGTTATTATTAATCATTAGTTAGATTCAATAATACTGCTCGGTCACTATTTTTAAAGGCGACACGTATAAACAGCGTAGATGCCTCAACCGTGACCTTTACGTTCGTGATCCAGCGTCGTGACATCTAAGCCAATGACGGAAGTTATGAAGTTAACAATAAAATAATTGCAGGTGACATTTTATAAGTTTAAAGCGAGTACTGGCTTGTTACTATTTATTTACCTATAGATAAATTATCGACTTGAAATGAACGATCGCTCATTTATCATCTCCAAAACTATTAGTTGAAAAACATTTTCCCTCTTGCTATGTATTATAGATAATTAATAGTAAAGGATTTCCCCATGTTACATTGCACAGTTTAGTTAATTGATGTAGATGCACACTAAGAAAGGATTATCATTTTTCCACGGGATCTCTGACATCAAATAATTTTTTTATAGATTATTTTACCTTCTAATGGTACCTTTATCGAATAAAAAATATAAATAAATGAGTTTCGAGAAGCGTTATTATTAAGGCAAAATCTTCTTCTTCTCCCTCTTGTGATAATTGGCTTTCAAGTGTAACAAGGCACACACAATTTCGCCAGTGTAGTAATTTGAGAAGGCACGTAGGAGATTGTACGGTTTTGTGATTTTGATAATGTACAAATGATTGACACTTTATAGTCATTTATCACGACCACTAAATAAAATTAAGGGTTAGGGAAAATATTATACAACACATGAAAAACACTTATTACAAAACATTCACAACTTAATACTATTACATTTAATAAATTTACAAAGATATTTACAATAGGGACTATATTCAAATACTCAACATTTAAAGGAAAAGTTATAGTGGAAGGAATAATGTCATATATGGGATGGGAAATTTAAGGACAGTTGAACATGATGTGGGAAATAGTGCCTTCGTACAGGCTACGTTCACAAATTGAATTGTCCCTGATCCGGAGTTTCACTAGGTGGACAGAGGAACAAAAGTGACCAAGACGCATTCGTAAAATAGTAGATGATACAGGGCGATTTGCATAGCTATGAAGAAAAAACCAGGGTCGCCTTGGGATATTTGGCTGGATAGCGGCATAATATTTGGCCTTAACCAATTTTGATGAAATCCAGAATGAGTTCCAAAACTTTTCCATGTAAGACTTGGAAAGCGAATTTATATCGTGTGAAAATGATCGAAAGTTCCATCTTGGACTGCTGTAAAGCAAAATTAAAATATTCTTTTAAAAGGCATTTGAATCGTTAGTAATCTGTCTGTTGGTAAAAAATCTGCCAACGATTCGGAAATTTGACTCCGTTGAGAACAAACCGGCAAGAAACTCAGCCGTTACTCTTTTTAAATTATGTAGTTTATTATGAAATGACTGTGTCCTTTCGTATAATAAATAATATATAAAATCAACTCTATTCTCATCTAATTTAGTATGAACCCTTAACTTATGCATGGATAGTACAGTTTTTTAGGCAATTAGTTAAATTTCATAAATACTTGGTTTAAGTATCATCCACTAAAAGATTTTAAGAATGAATTTGAGTTTGAGTATATCAATAAAGTATTTTATTACTAGGAACAAGGAATGCCCCGCGGTTTCACAGACACAAATATCGATCTCGTGGCAGTGGATAGTCTAGTCGGAATATAGATATGTTTTTCTCAACATAAAAGTTTTATTTCACTTTCAAGTTTTTAATAACGTCTTTTCAGATTATTATATACACACTTACGTTCATAATCTTATCAAAATACAGTTTTTAATTTAGTAGGAATATTTATCTAATACATTTTTAAATTCGTAACGTCATTTACGTAGAATGTACCACATTAGTACAATTAAAAATACTCTACAGGTATTAAAAGAATTTTTAAATCAGTTCAATATTAGTTTAGGTAGGATTTGAAAAAGATCGTAACGAGTATTGAACAATATTAGTAGAATAAAGCTATGATATAAAACAGATGCCATTGTAATCCCAATAGTAGGTGCTCAAGTGAGATTGACTTCACCTTGACTTTATCCAGTCATGGTTTGTCAATTACGTGCCTATTGTGCCTCTTGATGGTATCGACGACAAAAAGACGCCGCCAATGTGTGGCGCTTTTCTAGTTTCTTATGTGTACATGTATGTGCATTGTTTAGTATAACGCATTGATCTTAGAAGATAGACGTATGAAAAAGGATTAAGAAAAAAGGAATTATCTGGAGTTACACGACGTTAAATAAGTTCTTCATCTGAAGGACTTAAAACTACAACTTATGGAACAATCATCGCAATTTTATTAACCAACAGTTATGGAAAGACGGTAATATTTTTGAAATAATTCTTTTCGGAGATTCAAAAGTACGGGACAGTACTAAAGTTTTTACAAAGATAATATTCAAATTCAAATATTATTTTTACATGTAGGCATTTATAGCACTTTTGAACGGTCAAATACAAATTCATCTACACGTTAATATCAATGTACGATAGATTGATATTACAAATCAAAAATCAAACAAAATAATCTTTATTCAAGTAGGCTCAAAAAGCACTTTTGTATCGAATTGAAGCACGAGATCCTAATTGATATATGGCCCGTATTGCTCTTTTTTTGTAGAATAGTTGAAATGTCCGCCGACTTCCCCCATATCAGTAAATTTTTTTGTCGCTGGGAAACGCACGCTGGATAGAGTATACAGCTCCATCCAGGAGTGTGGGACTCACTGTAACCAGAATACCCACTTAAACCCAGCGGAACCCTCTTCATCCGTATAGTGGACTCCAGATGCTCGCTAACGCATTCATCTCTTGTGCCCCGGATGCGCCCGACTCAAGGGTTCAAAAGAGGGGAAGCAGGTGCTCATAATTGCGCCGTCTTATCCCGCATTCCCTTCTCCGGCGGGAGAGAGGAGCATCGGCCGCTCTCTCTCTCTCTTTGCCTCTTTTATGCCTCCTTCTGCAAAATAACGGCCTCACAGAAAGAGGCAACTGCCCTCCAGCCGGTCACGCTACTGAGCGTAGCACCCACAATGCCGAGGTGACGAGGATATATATAAAATTTATAGTAGCAAATTCAACAGTCTTTGTTCTGTCTTAACTATGGATATTGAGTTTTTATTGCTGTAATTAATAAATATCGATTTTTCTTATTAAGACATGTGTAAATAATATAAGTGACTCTAAGACAGTTTCAGGAATAAAATTTTTACGTAATATCCAAACAATTATTGTATATTCCATCTGTCTGTCGTATTACAGTCCGAAGCTTACAAGGTCAAGGCTTTAAATTGCATATGTAATGCAACCGGTAAATCAAACCATTTAAATAAGTTATTAATTATTTTTACGTAGCAATTAATTATCGCGTTATTGCCTCTCTTCGATGTACATTACAAAATACGTCCACAATTAAAATCATTCATATTGGTTTGACTTAAATAATTACTGTGCATTAGTACACGCTTTTTACGCCTTGACTTTGGGGTCAAGATGATGTCATGGGTCCCAGGAAGCTGCTTAATCACGAATATACGTTTGTACCTGTAAACTTGTAGTACATATTTATATGATTAATAAATATTAATAAGTTATGTACTACGCCATGATATGTGATAGCTCAATGAGGAGATTCAAGCATCCCAAATAAAGGTCAAGGTTTTTTACTTCATTTAATGGTCTAAGCCATTAAATATGTAATTAACTTATGCTCTTATCACAATGCAATATTTTTTACAAAATTTGTTGGTATTTGTAACTGAAATCTGTATATATATATATATATATATATATATATAAAGACTTTATATATATATATATATAAAGTCAACTTTTTTTTTGTTATCGATAAACTTGAAAACTACTGGACCGATCGGCATGAGGACATGACCATTCGACGCGAAATTAATTGTAGAAGGGTTTAGGCTATTCATTTTTTGACTTCCATCAACCCTTTACCATTTCTTTTCAAATTTATGTAGACAGTCATTTGTTTCTGGTACGAAAACTCGAGCGCACAAAGACCGGCAAAATGTCTAACTTCACTTCAGTGCTTATAAACCTGTTTCCACACACCCTCCCACGCATTCACCCACGCACTCCTACACATCCACTCACGCATCCACCCACGTATCCACCCATGCACTCCCACGTATCCACCCACGCACTCCCACGCATCCACCCACACACTCCCACGCATCCACAAGGATGTGACAAGAATTATTAGAACGTTGTCTATAACAACGGTTTTTTAAATTGATTTCTAGGTTATGTTAATATAGCATTCATTTATGCTACTATCTTTTGTTTCAAAACAAAACAGAGTCTGTGTGTCATTTAATCGATTTTGTTTTGTTTAGTATTTATTTAATATAAAAATGAATCGCAAAATGTGTGGGTAAGCGCATAACTCAACAACGCCTGGGTCAATTTTGACAATTGTTTTTTTTTTTAATGTTCGTTGAAGTCCAATGATCGTTTTTACGGCGAGAAAAATTCTAATAATTGCAGAGGAAAATCCTAAAAACATTTCTTTTCTGTTTGCTATACTCCTACAAATGGTTTCTAACTAAAATGTAGAGTCAATTTGACCTTTATTGCTATTCAATAAAGTTCATAGTAAATTACAAGTACTCAGTGTTGTCTAAGCAAACGTCAATTTGCATTTTCTTACCGCTGCGCAAAGTTCAAAATCAATTGAATTGTCACAAAATGTAAGCTATAGATCATTAGTACTACTGACAGAACGAAGTCTGTCGGGTCTGCTAGTATATCTATATATATTAGTTTATAAACTTTATTGCACAAAGTACAAACGGCTATCTTAGAGTTATAAAGCTTGCGGAGGGTTGGGCGCAGACGATTAGTGCACGACCGTCCTTTGCCCCCCTAGGGGTAACCCTAGGGATAGGTCACGCACCTATTGCCCCTTTAGAGGGATTCCGAGGGAGGACAGGTGGTATGCCACCAGAATAAGAGGAATACCCTGTTGGCACATCGTCGACGAGAGTGCGGATGTATTCCGATCCCGTGCTTCCGCCAAAAACCGCACCGTCGGGTTTTAGCCGGTTAGAGTCCGGCATAAGCCGTAACGGCTTTCCCCGTGGCGTGGCGGGTATCCATGAAGATTTCCTGACACGAAAAAAAAGAGTTTTAAAGCTTTACCTATCAGCCAACCTTTTTGGTGCAAGAAAAGACGTTGGTAGATGTTCATTACAGTGCTACAAAATTACACAAATAAGAAAAAAAACCATATATATTATATATTTATAACTATAATAGCATTATATACAAAACTATATGTTACATTTATCAAAAACTTTAGATTTCCGAGACTTAGAGAGAGGAAAAAGGAAGAAATGTTAGGAAATTAATGAATTTAATTGTCATTAAAATAATAAAAGTGTCCAAAATTAATACAAACCTCAGATATTGAAATCTCAAATGACGGATTGTAAATAAGAATGCCACTTGTTTTTTGTCAATATTAGAAATTATTAATTTAATTTTGTTTTTGAATTTAAAATTTAGAAAAGAGCATTTATGAAATATTTATATTTTATGAAAAATAGTATATTAAATTATTAAAGGACGAGTGGCAAATTAAAGTGCCACATGTTAATTGTAAATAATAAAACTACTTAACCTTCAAATGAATTAGCATTAAAACCCTGCACATCTTCGTGAATTTTACCCTCATGGGCCTAAAGAAGTTTCACTTCAACAATATTTTCAATTACAGTTACACGTTTTGTTTTACAATTATAACTATATGTATTTTACTTTACATTTGAATATTGTTATTTATTGATAACCTAATTACAGTTCATAAAGTAAAATTTCGTAAGAGTCTTGAAAATTTTATTATTGTAAAGTAGCAGCCCATTAACGTCCCACTGCTGGGCACANTGTTCGGCAGATACAAGTATTGTTCATTAAGGAAACAGTATTCGGTTAACGCAATGTCTAATGGGATAAACCATAAACTACATGTTTAAGCTAAATAACCAGAATTCCTTTTTAACGGATGACGTCACTTTGGTAGTTCAATTGAATTATAGTTTTTGCTTTTTAATAACGTCGTGAGATAACATCAGGAAATATGAGCATAGAAATAATCAGATGTCATAGAAAATCACGAGTGGACAATTCTGCTTGAGTCACTTTAATTTTCCAGTTAAAATTACCTTTATGACTCGTCCGCCATACGTGATATCACGAATTTACAATGTTAATATAATTTTATGGACGTTAGGTTTGGTATAACTATAATTATATCGTTGCTTTGGAAGAATGATGACACAATTCGAAAGAGGTCATTTTACACGGGGTTGTTTAAAAATAAACAAAACATTTAAATGTACTAATGTCATGATGTCTCAGCGTCATTTTTGCCGATTCAAAAGTTAGCTTTTAACAATTGTCTATTCTGGATACTACTGTCCTTATGCATTGAAAATTTTAGAATTCGTCACAATTTTAAAAAAAAATCGATATTTACTGGATATATAAGCAGATACAGTGTATATGTTTATATATTAGTATTGAGTGTTCTTACTGAAGATAATACACCTATCTGTACAAGGCACCAAATTCCTGGCATAAAGGAGAGAGAATTTTAGAGCTTAAACCTACTATGCTATCTGGGTTGCAAGCAGTGAGAATAGGGGATCTTCACTGCCACTAGCGATCCTGGGCAGTCCATCTTATTTCTGTCGCTGTGACGGGTGATTCATAGTAGGGAATTAAATCCTACCTAATGAGTCCAATAGACTTTTGCGCGAGGTTAGCTTTGGCGAATTTCGTCAGAGACTCCGGAGCTATCTTAAATTTGCAGAGGCAGATAGTCGAGGAGGTTTTAGTGGGATCAACCCCACATAACCTGATAGCTTGACCCAAGTTATCGGGTGTCTTAGTTAAGATTATCCCCGCGATAAAAAAAAAGAAAGACCCACTATACTATTTTATAAAAGGTTGGCAGGTTAAGAGATTATACACGTCGATTACATTTGATTTGCATCCGAGGAATACTGGTTTCCGCTCGATTTTAATCTTTACTTAAAAGCGTAATGATAAGTCAAAGAGATCTCAAACCCTACCCTATGCAAAATCGTGCGATTTTTTTAGGGATTCGATGTGATGTTCCCTGATGATAAGTATTAATATAATCTCAAATGAGTTATCTTCAAGCGTTAACGTGGTAAAAGTAAATATTCATTTAGGTTTGAGCAACTTATATACCAACGTCTTTCTTTATGAGGAAAGTAATAAACAAGTATTCGCGAAAAGAGGTTATAATGCAAATATAATGTAATACAGGCTGTTATTTGTAGAAACATAGATTAAAAAAGACCTTGATTATAATTGTTTAATATGCAAAAATATACTATCAACAGTAATTTTATGAACAGATAATATCTCCTCATTTCAATACAATAGCTGACTGCACCAGATTTCCAATGACCAATAATCACAATGATGTAAGGAAACCAGTGACCACCATTATCAGGCACGATCTCGGCCTATACCTCCAATCTAGAAATATTCCACATTCGCCTTTTTTATAAGTAAATGATAAAAAAGATTTGAATGACACACAAGACGTGCATATGTGTTATAATATATATATTTTAATTATATATAAACATAAAATAATATATATTGTTATACGATAAAATCTTTATTTCACGTATTGTTCCTATTGCTATTACGTATAACTGTACATAAACAAATATATACAACTATTGGTAGAAATGTGTAATATTTGTTTGATCATATAAGAAACATTTGTTATATATGATAAAATAAAGAAACGTTATAATTATTATTACTATATTGACTATTTGAACGGATACGTACCACGATGTCGTTTTTTAATTTTGCCGATATTTAGACCCACTTGCATGGATCGTGGTCACGACGTTACTGCTGTGGGCGGTTGTGTTAAATTAAAAAACGCCATCGTGGTATGTACCCGTTCAAATAGTCAATATGTTAATAAACCACGAAAATTTTAGTTTAAAACAATTAGTTATTATTACTACATGTCAATGCTAAAATGAACATCAAACAATGAAAGACATTAACATTTAAATTGTGTTTAAATGTTAAATATTAATGTCATTTTTAACTAAAACAGTTTACTGATTTATAAAAACAATATGATGATAAATTCAAAATACATATGTTTGTCACTTCGTACAGTTTATCAAAGAAATATTTGCCTTGTTGACTTACGCAGAACTTTAAAAATCACATACTGTTTTTATTGAAAAAAAAATGTGGTTATATTCATAGAAGTAATTTATAAACAGTTTAATACTCTAAAGTAATTCTTTCCATATCTGCCACGATGTTTCCAAGATCAGCTGATCTTGCTTAGCTGTTGCGCCTTCTAATGTCCTGTTGTCAGACAGGCCCCTTCAGTCAGTCTATTCTGCCCCACTGCGGGTTGATAAGCTACAGATACCCCAGAATTGCACTTTAGCTTCCCCACAATGTCTTACATTCCAGAAATCTATAACATTATGTGCTAATAAGGCCAGCAAAATGAAACAAATTTTGTGTTCGAGATTGTTATAATTACGTAAGTTAAAAAAGACGCAGCATTTAGAACTACAGACATAGTAAACTTATTGTTATTCGGACCAACTTTCCTTATTTCAACATCATGAAAGTGAATACTATCTGTATGGAAATAAAAGTGTGTTTTTGAGTTTCTATACTGATATTATTATATTATAAAGTTGAAGAGTTTGTTTGCTTGAATTCGTTAATCTCAGGAACAACTGGTCCTATTTCAAAATCATTATTTTAGTAGATACTCAATTTATGGAGATAGGCATATAGCCTTTCTTGTAGTAGTTGCACATTTTAATAGTTGTACTTGTTGTACATTTTAATAGTTGTACTTGTATTACTAGTTGTACTATTTTTACATCATTACGCTACGATCAAAAGAAACAGTGCACTAATGACGAAAGTTTCTAAATCTGGATGGTTTTCTTTTTTGAGAGATTTCGCTGCTTGCGTAAACATGCATTTTTAAAAAGACCGCAACATTATACGTCTATCGTTTAAGATATCGCTTACTATAACCTTTTATGTTAATTAAATTTGTTTTAAAATGATATGAATCCTTAAAACGAGGCGGTTAATACCCTGAGGTACGTGAATAGCATGTTAAATATTTAATAATAATAATAATAATATACTCTTTATTGTACACCTTAAAAGAAACAGCGTTAAATAATATGGTTTAAGTTAACAGCAAATGTACAAAAGTAGATAGGTAAATATTAAATATTATACTATAGTAATATTTATAATATATAATATATTTATTTAATATAGATAGTACTTAAATACTGGCGAAGCTTTTACGAAATGTTGATTAGGGAAGAAACCTTCTTACAACTGTCACTGCGCGAACCACTGATTAAATAGTTTCAAAGTAGAATCGTGACCCGACGTCAACCACTAGAGATGGCCGGAGTATCGATAAACGGTATTCGAGAGATGTCAACTTTTGTACGAGTCAATGTAGATATTTACATTAATGACATCTCTTACGTGACTCGGCGAATCTTATACAACACTTGTAATTGGTTACAAAGAATAACACTGAGAAGGACCATTTATGCCATGAATATTAAAGATTCATTTTAAACTTGTATTTTAGTTTGAAAAGAGGTTCAGGAATCATTTACCAGGTTGAGCTTGCATTTCCATGAATGTTGGGATAACTTCCTACGCTTGCAGAGTTCCTGGATTCGATAACCGATATAAATTGCATAATATTCTAATTTATCTGGCACGGTAGGAGGTAAAGACGTACCATCAAACAAAATTTGAGTCCTGGTGCGATGCTGTGTAGAAACCGTAAGAGGTAGATACTTCTTACCAAGTTAACGCACTTCCATATTAGATTGTATCACAGTCAAGATCATAATCACAGTCAAGCGCAAATTTGTCAAATATAATAAAAAAAACATTAAAAAGATACAATATTTCTATTTCTGTTTGGATTTTCCTTTACATGATTTTAATAAATACACTCAAAATTCATTCTTATACACGTATCTTGTTGTATAATATTTACCAGGCTAAGCATATGTATTTTTAACAGGATACCGCAAACTGTTCTGGATTTGTCTTTGCAAAATTTTACACAAAGCATATTATGTCAAGATTATTTAAAAGGTAAAAATTGGATATGAAAACTGGTACTGAAACGCATTTCTTTTCACGTCTTTGCTAGCCTAACCACGGTATAAAGACTTATACCGTCGTATATATTTTTTAGGTTATAGTAAGGTATTTTATATAATATTTACGATTTATTTATAATTGCCTCTTGAGAAGACGTTGTCTTTTTAAAATTAAAAAGTCGTGATAAAAACAGAGGTCAAGTATGTACTACCAGACGCTCGAAAGGCGGCATCATAATACTTCGACGTGTCGCCAATTACCTGTCGTATTTACTCAGTCAAAGCCGAGCTCTCATCATTTACATAATAACACCTTGTAAGTTTTACGCTGTGGCTTAAATTACCAGCAAAAGCGACTAAAAAAGAAAATTTATTTCATTATTTTACATCTGATGCTGCCTATCTCTTAGTAAGTAGTTATTTGGAACAAGTATTGAGTTTAAAAACACTTCAGCTTCCTTTTAGTCTTTGTGCAATTTTTCTAGCTAGCTTTATTATTTTATTCCTTGATGTTTTTAGAATTTTAAATATGTCTCATTGAATAATTTTGGAAATTAGAGGTATAAGTACACGTATATGTATATCACATATTATATGTATGCATGTCTTATTACATTGTAGTCAATTTATTTCTTATGACACAATTCAATTGTCAGTGGTAATGAAATAATTTGTTACAATATTTGATTGTCGTTTCACCCATAAACGATGATAAAATCAAAAAGCATAAAGTCACAAATAAAAGCTACTAAAAGGTAATTAATTTGTAATGAAGTAGTTTATTTTAAACAGGCAATGAATATCAATAAACTTTTTATTTGCACAGTGTGACAATAATGTAGCGCTTTGTAGTAAACACATGGATAATATTGTGTAAAAAACCTCAAGTTGGCAAAAAGGATTCTGTGGTGCCACAAAATGTTTGGACAGGGGGTACACATCTTTGTCTATTTGTCCGATAGTCATAGTATGGTACACGGGTATGCGATCCCGGCTCCCCGAGCTATTACTGAATCTTCTCAGTCTTCCGAGTCAGTAATATCCTACTACCTTATATTTTCCTTTCTCTTCCTTACAAAGTTCCTATCTTTTTGACCCGTTCCCCCCTTTTATTCCATTTTCCTACCCACTTCCTGCCAGTCCAAGGTGTACCGTGCCGAGGGACTCATGGCTAGGGGCATTTGCCTAGTCGCAAGCGGTGGCCCTGGGACCGGGCGAACCCAGAAATAGGCTAGCCTTATTCTGGCATGCGGGGCTCTGCCAGAATGGACCTATGTTCCCTTGCTACTCGTGGGAACGCAATGGTGATATTATTACATTCCAAAAATGGCGGCGATGAGATTCGCAATCCATCACGTCACGTTCCTAATGGGGGCGAAAAGCGGGCTACCGAGAGCCGCTTTGCTACTTTGAATGTAAGAGGAGGAATGAATGAAAAGATTGATGAAGTATGCCAGATGATGCATGATAGGTGCATAGATGTACTCTGCGTGAATGAGACAAAGAGGAAAGGATGTGATACCACGAAACATAGCCCTTACACAGCTTACTGGTCTGGTGTAAGCAGTGATAAGAGAGGCTGTCAGGGAGTTGGTATCATACTTTCCGAAAGAATGGATGATTGTGTGAAAGAAGTGAAATACGTGAGTCCTAGACTCATCTGGATCAGGCTAAAAGTTGGACTTACTCGGATCTTTGTCTTGGGTGCTTATGCTCCGACGGATCTGGGCACCAGAAAGTCCAATAAAGCCCAAAAAGAAATAGATGAGTATTGGGAAAGTGTGAGTGATACGTTGAATGAATGTGAACCGAATGAGCGAATAATTATGTTAGGAGATTTTAATGGATGGGTAGGTGTGAAACGTGATGGATATGAAAGGACTCTTGGTATGTTTGGTGACAAACGGGTGAATGAAAATGGACGAAGTTTGCTTGGAATATGTGTGGAACATAGTCTTTTTGTGGCAAACACTATGTTTGAGCACAAGGGGATTCATGTGTATACAAGGGAAGAAGGGAATGCTAGAAGTATGATTGATTTTGTAATTGTGGACGAAAAACTGAAGAAGAAAGTTCTAGATGCTCGAGTATACCGCGGGGTCGACATCGATACTGACCACTACCTGGTCGTTGCCCGAATCGGTGGTCTTTTTAATCGGTGGCGCCATAGAAAGAAGGAAACCTCGAGCATTCTTGAACGAATAAAAGTGGAGAGATTGCAAGAAGAGGATGTTAGAGAAGAATATCTGAAAAATTTGAGTGGGCGATTCAAGAGTGAAGACGAAGGAAATGAGATTGAAAGTTTATGGAATAAATTTAAAGATGGAGTGGTTGGTGCTGCTATTGATGTATGTGGCGTGTCTAAAAGGAGGAAAGGTAAGAAAGAGAAGAATTTGTGGATGGACAAAAATGTTCAAGCAGCTGTGTGTGAAAAGAAGAAAGCTTGGTCCGATTGGTTG